>JBAMBR010001605.1:0-78563 GCA_037044475.1 Zaprionus obscuricornis
CTGTCATAGAAACCTAGGATCCAATATTAGGACTTTGTAAGAAAAACTTGTTTGTTTATTAAGTTATAGGTGGAACAGCGACTTATACGATCCATATAAATTTCATTCAAATCGTAGAACTATAATATATAGGAACAATCGGCTAAAAATTAAATTTTTGTATGTTTTTAGGACTTTATTTTATTTTTTTTTTTACTTTTGCCTGCATTTGAAGTTTTCATTACATTGCTTTTTATATGTTATAGTCGTATGATCTGCTGCTACTTTGCATTTTAAGGATGCTATAAGAATGCTGAGCATAAATCAAAATTAAGCTAAAAGTTTCAAGTGCTCGAAGAATGAAAACAAGAAATTAAAGCAATTCGATGCGTAGTTATTGATGGGGGTAGGAAACCGAAAAGAAAAGAAGAAAAGAAAATAATGCTGAAATTGCTGAAATAAACCGTTAGATATAAAGGGAGGCATAAGGATCTGCATCAACTTCATTAGATGGCAAACCTGACGACGTAAAGTTCTTGTCGAGATTTTTTTTGGGTGTGAAGGACATGGAAGGGGAAGCGCGAACTCTCAAGTGCCAGTAAGTTCAACTTAGCGACAGGGTGACGCTCTACCTATCTCACACTGTATACGTGTGTGTGTGTGTGTGTGTTAGACAATTGGGGGGGAAAAATTCTATAGGATGTAGGATATGGGCGCATGTTGAGGACATCGCCAAATGAAGTGACAAGCAACTTAACGCATTTAAATTAATTAAAAATGTGCTTAAGATGTTTTCGACGATGCCGACAACGATGGCAACAACAAAAGGTGTCCGTTCATTCATCCATTTGTCCTCAGTCGCAGTCGCAGTCACAGTCTCTGACTTAGCCTTAGATTCAGGCATCAGCCGCTCTTTCAGCCTGTCCCTGACAACGTTAGACTCTAACAACAACAACAACAACAACAACTACTACTACTCAGAGAGCAACAACAACAACAAGAAGAAGAAGAACAAGTTTTTGTCTTGCAGCTGGCAGCTGTAATTAGACAATTCACTCGCCGCCACTCGCCACTTGCCACTTGCCACTCTCGCCAGTCTTCAGTTCATTCTGATGCACAGTGCATCAGCATCATTTACTAATTTATCAATCAAATTTTCATATTTATTTATTGATACAAATATTTATATGATATTCAGATAATATTCAAATAATATTCAAATAATATTCAAATAATATTCAACTATTAATAGATAATATTTTTAATATTATTTAAAATATATTTTAAAAATTATTTGAAAATTCTTGCATTAATATTCAGAGAATATGCTAAAAATTTGCATATTATATTATGTTATTATTCACATAATATTTAAATAATATTCTGATAATTTTCGATAAACAAAAATATTAAATTCTGATAATATTTAGATAGATATTTTTATGAAGAATATTCAAAAAATATTCAGATAATATTTAGATTTTATTTAAATATTGTTAAAATATTAATCATATATTATTCATATTTGTATTCATATATTATTTAGATAATATTCAAAGAATATTCAGATAATATTTGAATTAGTTTCAAATTAAATAAAAATAATATTCACACAATGTTTCAATATTATTTAGAAAATATTTTCATATAAAATTCTGATATTTTTCAAATATTATTTAGATATTTTTTATTATATGCTGATATTATCCAGATAATATTCAAATGATATTCAAATATAATTCACAGAATATTCAAAAACAATTTGGACTAGTTTCAGATAATATTAAAATATTATTTAAAAATAAAATATTCTGATATTATTATTATAAAATTCAGATATTTTTCAAATAATATTTAGATTTTATATGCTGATATTATCCAAATAATATTCAAATATTATTCATAAATATTCAAAAATTATTTGGACTAGTTTCAGATAATATTAAAATATTATTTTAAACAAAAATTCTGATATTATTTTTATAAAATATTTAAAAAATTTTCAAATATTATTTAGATTTTATTCATATATTCATCAGATTTTATTCCAATATAAATTCAGTTGAAATTCAGATAATATTTAGATAATAATTAAACTAGTTTCAGTTTATATTAAAATATATTATGTAGATTAAAATATTATTTAGAAATTTTTTTAGAAAATATTTAAAATATTTTCAAATATTATTTATTTATTTAGATATTTGTCAGATTTATTTTAAAAAATATTTAAAATATTTTCAAATATTATTTATTTATTTAGATATTTGTCAGATTTATTTTAAAAAATATTTAAAATATTTTCAAATATTATTTATTTATTTACATATTTGTCAGATTTTATTCAAATATAATTCAGATAATATTTAGTATAGTTTTTAGTTTATATTAAAATATATTATTTTATGTTAAATAAATAATAAAATAAAATATATATTAAAATATTATTTAGATAATATTCAAAAATTATTTTGATATTATTTCGATATTATTATTATTATTTTTTTTATATGTTATTCACTTATTATTCATATTTTATTTATATATTATTCAATTGATATTTACAAAATTATTCACAAAATGATTCACATATTATTCACACATTATTCATAGTATGTATAGTATTTCTATAATCTATGGATAGATTATAGATTCCATAGACACATTAAATTATTTACTAGAGTTTGGTCACACTGTGCCACAGAATTTCTTTAGCTTTACGTTGAGAATATATATATATATATATTTTTTTTGGTTTTTTTTTTTTTTTTTGTATTTTTTCTGGTGTGAAAGTTTTGCTTGTTTTGGGTTTTAGTTGCGCATATAAAAATAAAAATGCAACTAGATTGAAGCCGCGCCGCATTGGCGGTAAAGTTTTGCAACTAGTGCCGTCAGGGAACTTTGTTAGCTTCCCTCGCTGCGCTGTGTTGCTCTACTCTCTCTCTCTCTCTCTGTCTATCTGACGGTCTGTGTCATGTTTTAGTTGTTGGCTCGTTGTGTCACTTGAGAGAAGACTGCAAAAGTGTTTTAGCCTTGCGTTTTGCCATCTTGGCGCATCGACTTTTAAGTAGTTGCCCAACACACACACACACACACATACACAGTGACTGTGAGAGGTAGAGAGAGTGAGTGAGAGAGAGAGAGAAAGAGAGAGAGAGTTGTAGGCGTTAATGAAAATGCTTGTAATTAGTTTTGTTTGTTGGCAACGAGATGCGATGCGCTGTGTGCTGTGCTGTGCTGTGCTGTGTTGTGCTGTGATGCGATGCGATGCAGCGGAAACGGAAGTGCGCCAAATAATGCCAACTTGCGCTTTTGCATGCATCGAACTAATTGATTTGCCGGTACTTCTACAAACCCTTAGCCATCAATATACTACAACTACATCTCTCTCTCTCTCTCTCTATCTCTCTCTCTCTCTCTCTCTGTGTGTCTCTGTTTGTCATGCCACTACACTATGTCGATATGCTGCACATTGAGTGCTTCCGCTGTAATGAATTTAACTTGAATGCACTCACTTTACACTCATCGCTGCTATAAAGGCAATGAATCAATGATTGAATGATTGAATGAATGTGAAGTTTCAAGTGCTTCATCATTAACATTATTAAACGTTTAATGCAAATACTTTTGCCAAAGTTATTTTCCTATGCAACATTTAGCTAAATATTTAAAGTCAAATAATGATTCATTCATTTATTCATTCATGCCAGCATTCATTCATTCATTCATTGACTGGTTCAATGACATGAAAAAGTTTCTCAATATGCCAATCAACAATCTGAAGCAGCAGCGAGACAACCATATATATATATATATATATATATAAAGAGAGAGAGAGAGAGCGACAGAGAGTGAGTGAGATAGCGATACCTAAAACCAAAGAGATTTTTATCAATACTTCGATGAAACCTGGACTCAACAACTGTCACCACACCGTGCATTCATTTATACATCCGTCCGTTCGTCAGTCTCTGCTGTCTCTGTCGCCGTCACCGTTTTGCCAGCCGATTGAAAAGTGGCCCGCCGAAAAGTCTATTATGGCCGACAACTGGCAACAAATTGTGCAACTTAATTAAAGAAACGTTGTTAAGCTTTGAGCCATTGAGAGCGCTATGTGGGCGTTGGGCGTTCAGCCACGCCTATCACACACACATACACACACACACATCAGTCACATGATGCATGATGCAACGCCGTCAATTGCAAGCACAAATCGAACACATATGCATGTATGAGAGCGAAAGAGAAAGAGATACTAGAGTTGAAGTTTTGCAAAGCGGGAAAGGAAAGAGAACAAAGTGAAAGGAGTGAAAGGAGTGGAGAGGGTCGAGTGGTTAGCGAAGGCAAAGAGCTTTTTGCATTATAACGTAAATTCAATGGAAACGGTATCGAAAACGAAACGACTGACGACTCACGACTCTTGCAACACAGTTGTATGATGATGGGAGGCTTATGGACGCATGGCATGGCATGGCATGCTGCAAGGACGAGGCATAGTACAGAACAGAGAATACTGAACGGTGAACAGTTAACAGAGTTGCTGAACGCGTTTCTCTGACTCGACGTCTGCCCAAAAAAAAAGGGGCAATTTCCGTGCTGAAAACCGATGGCGACAGCAACAACAACAACAACAACAACAACAACAATTTGCAACTGCAACAACAACAACAACAATCTGCAACTATCCGCTGCATGCAACTAAAACGAAATAAGAAAGCAAAATGATCTTCAGCATATGGCCGAACATGTCATACACTTTGCAGTCCTAGAAAACAAAAAAAAAAAAATCCTTACATAGAAAAACTCAATTTTTGACCTATTGTTACTATGGCAGCTATATGATATATTAGTTCGATCTTAACCAAATTTATATGAGACATTTAAGACATGCCCAAACCCGAATCCTGTAAATTTCAGTCGGATAGTTTAAGAAATGTAAAAGTTTTTCATACAAAAACTCAATTTTCGACCTATTGTTTCTATGGCAGCTATATGATATAGTAGTTCGATCTGTACCAAATTTATATGAGACATTTAAGACATGCCCAAACCTGAATCCTGTAAGTTTCAGTCGGATAGCTTAAGAAATGTAAAAGTTTTTCATACAAAAACTTAATTTTCGACCGATGATTTCTATGGCAGCTATATGATATAGTAGTTCGATCTTGACCAAATTTATATGAGACATTTAAGACATGCCCAAACCTGAATTCTGTATGTTTCAGTCGGATAGTTTAAGAAATGTAAAAGTTTTTCTTACAAAAACTCAATTTTTGACCTATTGTTACTATGGCAGCTATATGATATATTAGTTCGATCTTGACCAAATTTATATGAGTTGTATATTTTGTCACTAAGCACAAATCCTTTAAGTTACAGACGGACAACTTAACAATCCAAGAAAATACAGCATTTTGTACCCATCATTACTATGACAGCTATATGATATAATGCTCCGATCCCGCTAGTTTTGACTTATATACAGCTTATGGGCATAGATAGTATGTATATAAAGTTTCATTAAGATTGCTTTAAAACTGACAGATTCGTTTTGTATTGAAATAGAAGGATAACCAGATTTCCATGCTCCATGCGTTACAAACACTTGCCTGAAATTAATATACTCTTTGCAAGTGTAAAAAAAAGTAAAGGATAATAAAACAGCGCACACAAAAAAAAAAAAAAAAAATTGAAATCGTATCCTGAGCCAAGAACAACAACAGCAGCAGTAGCAGCAAAAAACAGGACCTACAAAAAAAAAAGGGAAGAGAAAAATGTTGCGCGCTGCTTTTAATTGAAAACGCAAATTGGTCATCAATTAATTTGACATATATAGACGACGAATCGAAAGCGGCCAAAAAGCTACAGCAACCGTTTTGCAACTATGATGAAGCAAACGCTATCATTCGCTATGCAACATACCTCTGTCTCTTGCCACTGCCACTGCCACTGCCACTGTCACTGCCACTGCCACTGCCTCATTCCTGCCTTGCATTGAACTCCCTATTTTTTTTTTACCATGCTGTCTACATACGTAAAGCATTTTGCACAAAGACCAAAAACAACAACAACAACTCTCTCTCTCTCTCTGTCTCTGTCTCTCAAACACACAGCCATATGCATTTTATGGCAACTGCTTCTGCTTTTTTTCCCAATAGTCTCCAAAATTTACACTTTGATTTTCAACTTTCTGCTGTCTAGTCTAGTGTTGCACAATGTTAGTCATTGCTATAATTAGCAACACTAGAAATAATTTTCAATTATTATTATTGGCAATATTATTCCAAAATTTTCTGGTTTGAAATTTTTTTCCTATCAATTATTCAAAGCAATAGAAGATCTATGAGGGGTATTTAAAAAGTAAGTTTCCCTGTGTTCGGGGAATAATAAAAAACAAGTTTTAGGCAGTAAAAATAAATTTATTTTATTCTTTGACTCTTAAACTATTTTTCTGTTTTTTGATCCACGATTTGACGACTTGAAAAAGAAGGTAATGATCTTTACGCACGCATTGTGACAGAAGATGAAACCTGGGTTCACCATACAAATCCTGAAATGAAGCGTCAAAGCATGGTTTGGAAGAAACGTGAAGAAAGTGCTCCGAAAAAGGCAAAAATTCAGTACTCTGCTGGGAAGGTTATGGCTACGGTTTTTTGGGACGAGTCAGGTGTTTTATTGGCCGATTAATGCGGATAGATAAAATTTTCGATCATCCACCTTACTCTCCAGACCTCGCACCAAGTGACTATTTCCTTTTCCCAAAGTTAAAAGAAATGACGAAATCAAACAAGTCGTCAAATCGTGGATCAAAAAACAGGGCACGGAATTTTTTAAGGAAGGTTTACTTAAGCTTTCACACAGATACCAAAAATGTATTGTAGTCCAAGGCGACTATGTAGAAAAATAGTTTAAGAGTCAAAGAATAAAATAAATTTATTTTTACTGCCTAAAACTTGTTTTTTATTTTTCCCCAACACAGGGAAACTTACTTTTTGAATACCCCTCGTAATAAAATTTGAATTTTTTTTTGTAGTGAATTTTCTACATACAAAAAAAATGTATTAAAAATCAATTAGAAAAAAAATGCCAAAAAAAAATGTAGAATACAAAAAAAAATCTGTAATTATTCTATAGAGAAATGTATAATCGGCGACCGCAAACAAATTTTGTTAACTTTGCTTACAGCTGACAATTACTTACAATATAATATTCATCCAGTAAGCGTCGGTCAGGATCTGTAAATAAGATTATTTTGACAGAAAAAGGATTCTCGTAGCATATGCTAGAGAATACTTCTCTCATACTAGAGGACAAAACTTTTCTCGGGTGACCATTTGGTTTGCTTGATTTTGACTTTCAAATGCAAATACTTCCTGCGTATGATCCCTCTGCTTGAGCGGATACTGCAAATTTAGTAAACATTTCACCTGTGCGGACATTACTCTTTGTGTTGATAATTCCCCCATTGAGCGGACACTATACTTTGAGCTTACACTCTGTTCATATAGAGAGTTTTTACTGTATATATGTATATAATATATATCTATGATCAGGCTGCAAGCAATGTCTGTAATCAGTGGCTACAATTTTGTGGCTTTAACTTCAATTGCAACTTTTGTGAAAACTAATTTTTTTTGTTTTGTCAGCGTTGGGTGTTGGACGACTGACAAGTGACTTGGCTGTCAGACACATGGCTTGCACACTTTGACCACGCCCACACTGTGGCATAAATAATAAAAAAAAATGAGAAAAAGTAGAAGGGAAAATTGTTGTTTGGCAATATGCGCGTCGCGTATTTTGTTACAAAACTCTTGCATTAATCTAAATATTTGCATGCTTATGAAAAGGCACTGAAAGTGCATAGAATAAAGGGGGAGAAGAGTTGTGGGTGTTGGTGTTGAATTTTTGTATAATAGGGAATAGTCCTTGATGCGCTGTAGCCGCTCATCGCGTCGCGACTTTTGTTGCGTTTTGGGCTTTTGCCTATTTATTTATTTTCAACGACGTCGCCAAATTGTCAACGACTTTCCAAGTGCTGCAGTAAGAGGGGTGGGTGGGGAGGGGGGTGAGGGGTAGTTGTAAGACAGCAGTATGAGCAGTGTAGAAAAGTCTAGGGTAACTTTGGCCCAAAAAAAAAAAAAAAAATGCACATTTAAAATGCATTTCGCATGCAAACGTTGACGTCGCTGCTGCTGCTGCTGCTGCTGTCGGCGTTGACGTTGACGTCAGAGTTTTGCATTTCCATTGCAAATGCAACAGAGACAAAGACAAGGAAAGGCACGAAGCCAATGCTAAAAAATAAACATTACAATGATGATTATAATGATCATTATCAAACAAAATTATCATGTTCATCATCATCAAGCATAGTGGCAGTGGCAGTGGCAAGCAGGGGAGGGAAGGGGTGGGGTGTGGTGTTTGAATGTGGCATTGTGGCAATTGTTGAATGCAACGTTCGCCGGAAATATAAAAACGTTTTATTTATTTGTCTTTTCCCCCAATTCTCTCTCTCTCTCTGTCTGTCTCTCTGTCGCTTTCGCTAGTTGTCTCTCTGCTCAGCGCTGCTTTTTTCTTTTGTTTTCTTACATTTTTTTTTTTTTTATAGCTGTTGCTATTATTATTATTATTATTAATATTGTTGTTGTTGTTGTTGTTGTTATTGTTGTTGTTGTTGGCATTGTTGCTGTTGCTGCATTTTGTGAGTAATCAAAATCGTTTAAACGAATTCGCGAAATTTGCATTTTGCATTTTGTGGCCAAAGAAAAGTTTTGGAGACTGCATTTCAACAAATTTTTTTGGCTTAGCTTCGTGTGTATATGAGTGTGTATCAGTGTGTGTGTGTGTGTGTGTGTGTGTGTGAATTGAGAATAGCAGTGGATAATTTTTTTTTTTTTTTGTGAAGACAGTAGACGACAAGTCTATAAAATATGAATATAAAAACTCTTTTTTTTTTGGACGGACACTTAGCAAGTGGCAAGTTTATTCAGCAATAGGAATATGTGTTCGCTTATAAGAAGTGTCCGCTTAGCAGAGGTGAAATTTACTTTGGAAAATTCTAGCAAGGCCAAGGTAAAAGGACTGACATACCGCTACCAAAGAGAAGAGAAGTGTCCGACCGCTTAACTGTAGCTGAGATTATACTATAAACTCTTCAAGAATGTTATGGAAAAAATGGTCGCCCATGAAGGACAATCGTCCGCCCAAAAGAGTATACCTCCAAAATGTCCGCATCGATAGAAGTAAAATAACTTCTCTGAAAGAAAGTGAAATTACACAAGAAACATGTCCGCCCAAAAAAAAAAAAAAAAAGTATCCGACCAAAATGTCGGTTCAATAGAACTAAAATAGCTTAGGGCAAAACAGCAGCCTAGAATAAGTGTGCGTCCATTAAAAGTGTCTTATACTATAAACTCGTCAAGAATGTTATGGAAAAAATGGTCGCTCAGCAAAGGATTGTCCGCCCAAAAGAGTATACCTCCAAAATGTCCGCATCGATAGAAGTAAAATAATTTCTGAAAGAAGGTAAAATTATACAAGAAACAAGAAAATGTTCGCCCAAAAAATATCCGACCAAAATGTCGGTTCAATAGAACTAAAATAGCTTAGGGCAAAGCAGCAGCCTAGAATAAGTTTTTTTTTTTTTTTTTTTTTAATTTTAATTATTTATTTAAAATCTGTCTATGTGGACAATAATTAAATTTTATGTGGTATCCTTAGCTATTTAAGTCTCACAAGAGAGATGGTTTGTGGGGTACTGGAGGGCTAGTTGTCATCCTCCATAGGTAGGTCCAGTGGGTGTGTTCTTTTGAGCCTCCTGATTGTTTGGCTGTTGTCCTGAATATTGATAGCCAAGATGTTAGGGTGGTTATGGATCCTGTTCATGTATTTCGTACTCACTTTCCGAATTTCATCTTTCAACCAGGGAACACCTAAAACTTCGTGGATGGTGCAGTTGTCATGATAGGGATGGACGTTCGAGACCAGTTTTAGAGCCTTGTTTTGCAGCCTTTGTATGTGGTTACGGTTTGATTGGCTGGCAGTACCCCACAACTGGATACCGTAGATCCAGATTAACTTTATTATGGATTTATAAACAAGAACTTTAAGACTGGTTCAAAGCTTGGAGCGTCTTCCGATGAGCCACTGGTATTGCCTCAGTCTCTCCTCAGCCTGTTTTCTTTTACTTTGGATGTGATAATGCCATGTTAACCGCCTGTCGAGCGTCATGCCCAGGTATTTGGGCGTAGGGTTTTCAGGGATGTTGGTTGCGTTGAGGCTGACATGGGGGGGGGGGGGGCCTAGGATAGGTGTACGCCCATTAAAAGTATCTTAACGCTAAGACAGCATTCATACAAAATATAGTCTATATATATACATATATATTCATGATCAGTTGCCTTCAGTTGCATCAAAAACACTTTTAAAAACATAAAATAAATCCTAAAGTTTTGCTCTTTCTCTGCTCTTTTTGCTTTTTTTTTTTTTTGTAAATCTTCATAAAACGTTTGCTATAAATTTAGCTCGTTGATGTTTTTTTTGTGACTACGCTAAAAGCATTGAAAATCTCGTTGAACAATTTCATGGGGTTAAAAAAATGTGTTGAGGCAGGTTAAGGGGACCTGGACATGCAACTGTTATGCATGTTGCATGTGATAATACGTAATGTTAAGCCATAAATTGTCATAACTGAAATTGAGTAAAGCAAAAAAAAATACAAAAACAACAACAACATAAAAAAAAAAAAATATAATGCCATAGATATATCGCATATATAAATCAAAATCATTTTTCATAATTGCAACAGTTTTTTTTTATTTATTTTCTGCTGCTGTTGTTGAAAGCCAATGAGCAATTGCATGGGGCAAAATGTGTGAGATTGAGAGAGAGAGAGAGACAGAGAGAGAGAGAGAGAGAGAGAGAGTGTAATTTTTACTTATCGATTTCTCTATTTTTTTGTTATTTACCATAAAACAGTTTGAGAATATTATTCGATTTATTTTTACGCAAAACCGAAATACGAAAATATAAATTTCTATTTTCATTTCATTTTGCTCTGACAGCCCCCCCAGCCCCCAGACCCTGGCCACTTGGTAAGCAACATGTGAAACTCTTTTGGGGCCAAGTTGAAGCTCAGCCCAATTATCAACTAATTTAAATTTCTTTCTCTTTTCTCTCTCTCTCTCTCTCTGTCTGTCTCTCTCGCACACTCTATCAGTATTGGCACTTGGCAAAACCTCTGATAAATTTCATTCTTTTGCTATTCCCAAAGCTATAACAGTAACAACAACAACAACAACATGAAGTTGAGAAAACTATTTTGTATTTTGTGTGGCAAGCATCAAAATTGTATGCCACAATAAAATGCATTTGAAAGGTTTTCACCTTTACGTTTATTCTCTTTTCTGTGTATTGTGCTGCAGCTGTAAAATCAGCATCAACAGCAGCAGTCGCAGTAGCAGCAGCAGCAGTAGCAGTAGCAGCAGCAGCAACAACAGCAATTGCTGTCGTTTTTCTTTCACTATTTGCTAAATATATACGACTGTTAGATATGCTATAAAAAAAATTTTGTTTTCATTTGTTATTGAGTCTTATTTTTTTTTTTTTTGGTCATACAGTGTCATATATTGCCATATTTCATCATATACATATGCTGTCATACATATTGCCATATGCTGTCATATGATTATGATATGATATTTTTATATTTTTATATTTTTATATTTTTATATTTTTATATTTTTATATTTTTATATTTTTATATTTTTATATTTTTATATTTTTATATTTTTATATTTTTATATTTTTATATTTTTATATTTTTATATTTTTATATTTTTATATTTTTATATTTTTATATTTTTATATTTTTATATTTTTATATTTTTATATTTTTATATTTTTATATTTTTATATTTTTATATTTTTATATTTTTATATTTTTATATTTTTATATTTTTATATTTTTATATTTTTATATTTTTATATTTTTATATTTTTATATTTTTATATTTTTATATTTTTATATTTTTATATTTTTATATTTTTATATTTTTATATTTTTATATTTTTATATTTTTATATTTTTATATTTTTATATTTTTATATTTTTATATTTTTATATTTTTATATTTTTATATTTTTATATTTTTATATTTTTATATTTTTATATTTTTATATTTTTATATTTTTATATTTTTATATTTTTATATTTTTATATTTTTATATTTTTATATTTTTATATTTTTATATTTTTATATTTTTATATTTTTATATTTTTATATTATATTATATAATTGTATGATTTGATGTGTCATATGCTGTCATATACTGTCATATAATGTCATATGTTGTCATACATTAATTTGTTCATAAATTTTCTTTAAGTATTTCATTGTTCAAATATCCAAATTTATTGTCATATCATGTCATATGATGACATATGCCTATAACATTTATATTGAAAAGTTGTTGCTATCCAAAGCTTTCATGGCACTTTAATAGTTTACAGGGTATCGCAATGGATGAGTAGCCGAGTATTACAAGTTGAGCTAACCAAATTGGTTGGATTACATATACAAAGAGAGAGACAGAGAGAGAGAGATAGAGAGGGAGAGATAGATAGAGAGTGAGAGAGAATGAGAGTATTAGAGATGAAGTGAGATAGCTAGAGAGAGAGAGAGTGAGAGAGAGAGATTGAGAGATTGTATGAGTATTGCAAGAGTAAAGCATCAATGGAAGTTGCAGAAGATGATGGTGGGGAAAAGCGGTTAGGACAGCGGTAGGGTAAATGAAATGTGGAATGGCAGGCAGTCAGAGTCAGAGTCAGAGGCAGCACAGCCGATAAACTCGAATTGCACTTGAAACTTAATTACGAAACTCGCAAATGCAAAATGCAAATGCAAATACCTGACAAAGCCAAAGCTGCAGTTGAAACTAAAGCTGAAGCTGAAACTGAAGCAGCAGCAGCAATGGCAGCAACGGCAGCGTGTGGCAAGTGGCGCTGTTTATACGTCTGAACGCCTGGCTAAGTGCTTTGCATGTGTCTCTGTGTATGTGTGTGTAGTGTTGCACATGGCGTATGAGTAATATGCATGAATGCCAATGCTCAATGTGTCTATAATGTTCTATAATGCTCTATAACTCGGCCACTTCTCATCGTCATCTTGTTAAGTAAATGCTAAACATAGTTGCTTATTCTACTCTCTCTCTCTCTCTTTCGCTCTTTCGCTCTCTCTCTTTCTCTCTTTGTGTATGTTGTCCACTCACTTATGTAATTAAGTGTCTTGTTAAAACGGAAATGGAATTCGGTTTTGCCTTTAATTTACATTAATTGACGATGCATTTATGCCAACGAGCACTTGAGCAAACCTATAAAGCGTTTCGGCATCAGGCATTGGGATTCCGCCATTGCAGCAGGCAGCTACCTCTCCTCTGGCCCCCCCTCTTACCTGCAGTTCAGTCCAATATATGGAGAGTGACCTCTTTAGTTATCTATAGCAGTGAGTGATCCCTCTAGTCCTCCAATGGAGACTGACCCCTCTAGTCCTCCAATGGAGACTGACCCCTCTAGTTCTCCAATGGAGAGTGACTTCCCTGCAGCACTTCAATGGGCAGTGACCCCTGGCATTGCATCACTTGAAAAATCATTCCTTTCGTCCATGCATTGGAGAGTTACCCTGCAAGTTCTACTAAAGATTGTAGTCCCGTTAATGCCTTGCTGTAGTCCAGCAATGAGAAGTGTTCCCCTCTAGGCCTTTGCTGGAGAATACCTATATATGCCTGCTAGTCATTTAGAGCAGTTATGCCGTTAGTTTCCATCGGAAGAGAGACCCCACTTTCTCCAAGAAAGTTACCCCGCAGGTCTTGACGCTAACTCTACCCGAGAGTGAGCCAGCGTTAGTTGTCTTCAAGAGAAAGATAACGTAAGTCCTGGTACGAAGAGTTACTCTTCTAGTCTTCCAATAATAGCTAAAATATAGCCCCTGCCAGTTTGCTCTATGAGAGTTACCCCCTTTCTCTACCCCCCGTGTTGCTGACAATTGCATGCACAACTTGTTGGTATTTATTGTTTGGTATTAATGTTCATCTCTATCCCTCTGTTCCTCTCTCTCTCTCTCTCTCTCTGTATATATATATATATATCTATCTCATTCTTTGTCTTCCTCTATGTATTGTTGTCCAGTTGTGTAACGCATTGAAAAATGCATGACATAAAGTTGCGTCGGTACTTGGAACTTGGCTTTAATCGCTCGGTATTAGGCCACATGCAATATGCATGCCACAGCAGCAGACAAAACATGGCGAAGGATCGGGATCGGAAGAGTAAATGGCAGCAGTGTTGAGGCTGAAGTGAAGCATAGTCTGACCCGCTGGGGATTTGTGTGTGTGTGTGTGTGAGTTGCTGTTGTTGTTGTGGCAAGTGTTGTAACCGGGTTATGCAGTGACCCGATTTAACAGAGAGAGAGAGAGAGAGAGTGAGAGAGATTGAGAGAGTGAGTGCTACATGCAATACAACACAACAAAATGCCAATGGCCAACGGGCATTATTAATGGCACTCGGAGTGCACTTAGTTGGGGCAAGAGCTTTGATTTATTCATTTGCCACATAACATACAACATTCAACATACAACATTCAACATTCAACATTCAACGTTCAACTTGCAACCGTAGAATTTGCCGAACCGTGCAACGTTCAACGTGCTGCATATAAAACATTTCACAATTTAACTATAAACAATTATTTGTTATTTATATAACAATTATCAGGCAATGCTGCAGAGAGAGAGAGAGAGAGAGAGAGAGAGAGAGAGAGAGAAATAGATAGAGAGACTATGCTGACCTATAAGCAAATGTTCAATGGGGAAAACTTTGAATAATGTTATGTCACTAAATTGCAAGTCAAGGCGCCGGAAGATAAACGTCTCATAGTAGCATAATTTCTTTTGGCAGTGTTGGTTAATGCTACGAGCAGAGTAATATGGGGAAATCAAGAGCTAATTCTGTCAGTGTTGGTTAATGCCCAGGAAACTAGGAGGGCTGAGCTAATGCTTATTGTCAATAAAAACTGAGCTAATGCTGTCAGTGTCAGGGTTAATGTCCGCGAATTTCAGTCGATGGCGGTAAGAGCAAAAGTTTAATAGGTAAAAATCTTGTTAGTATTGTCAATGTATGAGTCAGTGTTGGCTAATGCTACAAACATTAAGAATAATTCATAGGAAAAAAATATAAAATAGCGAAATATCATTAGACTCTAGGAAACAAGAGCTTCTACAGCCAGTGTTGGTTAATGCCGCTAGCAGTTCAGGCAACTTAATACAGTTTCATTTAGCAGTGTTGGTTAATGCCGCTAGCAAAACTCTAGAAGTGTTGTCAAAGCAATAAAAGTTGCTTTAATGCCTTGCGCCTTGAGTTATGATTCATTCAAGTCTTGGACAAATAACAAAAAAGATTTTCACGTTTTAGTGTTGGCTAATGCCATGACATGCCATATATAACACTGACAACGTATAAAACTTCTGATGGAAAGCGCTTGAATCATAAAGAAAAAAAAAGAAAGAGAAAAAGAGATAAATAAGCGAGAGAGCGAGCGAGCGAGCGAGCGACATCATTTATGCGACGAGGTCACGACACAGCCAAAAGCTAAAGAAGTGCGACAGAGATACAGTGCATGAAGAAGAAGAAGTAGAAGGATGAGGAAGGGAAAGATGTAGAAGTCGAGGTACAATGGGTAACAGGTAACGGTAATTGAAACAAAAGTTGTAGCCAAGACCAAGGCAACAAAGCAGCAGGCAGCAAGCAGGCAGCATACGTTGCCGCGTCGCTGTCGCCTTAAAAATCCATTTCCAACTGTTGACACGTGCCGCATCGTGCCGCGGCCTGTGAAGTCGGCATCATCATCATCATCATCATCATCTGCCAACGGTACATGCCGCAACCATTGCCACACAGCTACACGCATAGTGTAGTAGCGTCTCCTGCCACAAAACGCAGCATAAACGTAAACGAAAATCACGCGGCCGCATGCGAAGTAAACAACGTGAAATGAAAGTCATGCGTCGCATTTTAAAACCACACGCGGAGCATGTCTCACAGGACGTGGACTACTCATGCAATGCCACATATACCCCCCCCCTACCCCACCTACATGCCTCACGCCTCATGCCACCAATGGCAAGAGATGCGCATAATTTAAAATACAAATTTGCTGTGTGGCAACGTCGCAAGTTTTGTGCCGGAGATAGAAAACTCCGTTGAGGACTGAGCGATGCATTTGTAAATATGCCTCATTATTGTGCAACCACACCTTTGCCATCTTTTACCACCTTGCCACAATTTACACTCCTACATTTCCTTCCCCGCGCGTTCAGTAATTCTACTACTGCTGCTGCTGCTACTGCTGCTGCTGCTTGGCATCTTGGCCATCGTCATTCGTCACGTCGCATGTTGTGGCCCGCTGCTCGTGGCTCGTGGCTCGTGGCTCTTGGCTCGTGCCTTGTGGCGTCTCGTGTTGTCGCATGCCACAGGAAATGGCAACAAAGTACAAAGCAATTTAATAAATGCCCGGAATCACGTGAAGGTGCTAAGCAAAACATTTTGCAGCAAATGACCAAACGTTGCCTCACTGGCTCCCCCTTCCCCTTTCCACACACATTCCTCGCCACGCTCGTTGGGGCGCGTTGCACGTTCAACATACTCTGACATTGCTTGACGCTTGTCGACTGACAGCGGCACAAGATGGACGACGACGACAGCATGAATCAGACTCAAATTGAAATCAAGATCTAAAAGCGCAAATCACGAACTTTAATAAATATTTATTTATATTTACTTTAAAAATTCATTCATTTATTCATTCATTCATTCATACATTTTTCAAATTTATTCATTCATTTCATCTATTACATTCATATGAATATAAATTTCAATTAATTCGAATATTCATAATTATTAATATAATTTATGAATTAATATTTGATTCATTTTAAGATTCATGCATTTCATTCATTCATTCATACAGTCATTCATACATCTATTCATACATTCATTCATACATTCATTCATACATCCATTCATACATGCATTCATACATGGATTCATACACTCATTCATATATTCATTTATTCATACATTCATACATTTTTCAAATGTATTCATTCATTTCATCTATTACATTCATATGAATATAAATTTCAATTAATTCGAATATTCATAATTATTAATATAATTTATGAATTAATATTTGATTCATTGTAAGATTCATGCATTTCATTCATTCATTCATACAGTCATTCATACATCTATTCATACATTCATTCATACATTCATTCATACATCCATTCATACATGCATTCATACATGGATTCATACACTCATTCATATATTCATTTATTCATACATTCATACATTTTTCAAATGTATTCATTCATTTCATCTATTACATTCATATGAATATAAATTTCAATTAATTCGAATATTCATAATTATTAATATAATTTATGAATTAATATTTGATTCATTGTAAGATTCATGCATTTCATTCATTCATTCATACATTCATTCATACATTTATTCATACATTCATTCATACATCCATTCATACATGCATTCATACATGCATTCATACACTCATTCATATATTCATTTATTCATACATTCATACATTTTTCAAATTTATTCATTCATTTCATCTATTACATTCATATGAATATAAATTACAATTAATTCGAATATTCATAATTATTAATTTAATTGATGAATTAATATTTGATTCATTCTAAGATTCATGCATTTGCTTATCATTTGCAATCATTGATTGCTGAATAATTAAATTTATTCATTTAAATATTTCAAGATACATTGAATCATTCAACTTGCAACCATTTAGTCGTACATTTATATTCAATGAATCGTTTAAAGTTTTTTATAATATTTATATATTCGTTCTTATATGCAAATAATAATTCATTTATTCATAATTTCATTTATACATTTTATCTTATTCATTTATTCATTCATAGTAACATATATTCATTCGTTCATTTATTCATAATTTCACTGATATTATTTCATTTATTATTTTTACATTCCTAAATTCATTCATACATTCATTCATATATTCATTCATATATTCATTCATAAATTGATTCATACATTCATTCATTAATACATTCATTCATACATTCATTCATACATTCATTCATATATTCATTCATACATTGGTTCATATATTCATAAATAAATACATTCATTCATACAGTCATTCATACATAAATTCATTCATACATCCATTTATACCTCCATTCACATATGTATTCATTCATTCATACATTCATTCAAACAGCCATTCATAACGCATTCATACATTCATTGCTACATTCAAATCTACATTCATTCATACATTCATTCATATATTCATAAATATATACATTCATTCATACATTCATTCATATATTCATTCATATATTCATTCATACATTGATTCATATATTCATAAATAAATACATTCATTCATACAGTGATTCATACATACATCCATGCATACATTCATTCATTCATACATTCATTCATACATGCATTCATACAATCATTCATTCATACATCCATTCATACATCCATTCAGACATGCATTCATACATTCATTCATACATTCATTCATACATTCACTCATACATTCATTCATACAGCCATTCATATTTTCATTCATACATCAATTCATACATTTATTCATACATTCATTGCTATATTCAATTATATATAAATTCATTCATACATTCATTCCTACATTTATTCATACATTCATTTATACACTCATTTCTATGATAAATACACTCAGTCATATATTGATTCATATATTTACTATTTCTATAGATTCATAGATTCACTAATTTATAAATTCTTTTTAGGATGAATCATTCACTTACTACTCATACACTCATACACTCAAAACTTCATTATTTTATTCATTAACATTAACTCATTCATTCATTTATTCACTTATTCATTCAATTTATTCTTTCTTTGCTTCATGCCTTCAATTAGTTATTCCTTCAATGATTCATTTATTCATTCACTTATTCATTCGCTTGCTCTTTAATAATTGTCAATATGGCGACATTCGTAGCACGTCGACGTTGAAGTTGACGACGACGTTGACGTCGTTAGCGATGCCATCGCCCGCTGCAACTGCAACTGCAACTGCAACAGCTGCTGCAATTGTCGCTGTTGCTCTGTGTTAATAATGAACGAGCCTCGGCGACGATGACGATGACGACGATGGAGACGCATCTCGACATTGGCGTATTAAATGCGACGATGACCTCAACAACAACAACAACAGCAACAACAACAACAACAGCAACAACATAAAGGGTTAAGCCAGATCCCCATTGATGATGCTCAGTTAACAGTCTACCACCAGCAGTTGCCAGTGTTGCCAGAGCTGCCAGAGATTATGTGTGCATAGAGCAACAGGAGAATAGTAATTACTGTGCTTCTGCTACGTTTATAGCTGATTTCTATTAGTAATACTGATTTTTTCTTGTGTTATATTTATATATATTATGTCTGATTTTGACAGATTGCTGGCTATATAGTCTTCTATAGCATCCGCTGATTATTTGCAGCTAAAATTTGAATGATGCTGTTATATATTGTAAGAAGTTTTAGCTTCATGTGTTCAGCAGTTGCTCAATTTCATTTATTTTTTTTTTTAGGCATATAGTTATCATATATATATATATCAATATATATATTCTTGTAGAGTATTACAACTTCTTCAATTAAAAAAAAAAAAAAAATTAAAATTAAAATTTATTTCATATTTATACCCTGTACACATTGAAAATGAATAAAAAAAAGGGTTATATTAACTTTGTACAAATGTAAATAATAGGCAGAAGTAGGCGTGGCAGTTTCTACAAAATATATAGATTCTTGATCAGAAGCAATAGCTCCTCGCTCACTCTACGCTATACTGGAGCCTGCATAATAAATTTGGTGTCCCTAGAATTTGGTGTCCCTAGAATTTGGTGTCCTTAGAATTTGGTGTCCCTAGAATTTGGTGTCCCTAGAATTTGGTGCCCCTAGAATTTGTTATGCAGGCTCCAATATAGCGTAGAGCAAGCGAGAAGCCACGCACCATTCGCCTGCAATACGCCCAAAACCCTTTCGAAGCTTTGAATAACTCAGTTTCAACAAAACATTAGAGACTGCTAATTTCGTAGGGAAACTTCTAAGCATTAGTATTGATGTTCTGAAAAATTTGCATAATAGCGCAATCTATTTCATCCAAATTTAACTTATCGATGCATAACATAAATAATAATTATATTTTATTATTGAAGTGTAGGGTATTTTACAGTCGGTATGCATATGATTATAGCTTAACTTTGCTTTATTTTTTTTTTTTTTTATATTGTTTCTTTGATTTCTGTTCTCATATAGAGATTCAGTGATTCGCACTCGCCAGCATATTCACATTTAAACATTCACATGCACATGCACATATACATATGCATATATATTCACATTCGCGTTGACATCAATTTGTAATTTCAATTAAAAATTTAAAACCTGCAAAAAAGAAAAGCGCAAGAGCCGCCGCCTGTCGTTCTCGTTCTCGTCGCTGCCATTTAACGGCAGCCGAAAAAAAAAAAAAAAAAAAAAAATGATGAAGAATTTACCTGGCTAACATACAATGCCCTTTGACCTGCCAGCAACTGCCTTCTGCTGTCCCTACTGTTTTTCTCTATATATAGTCCATCGACACTGCTATGCCTGCATATGTGTGTGTGATGCTGTGTGTGCTACGAGGGTTGAGGGAGGAGCATAATTTGATATAGCGTATGCTACAAATGGCAGCTCGAGGCATTTAATTTGATTTCTTTCTTCAAATAGCTTTGCACTCACACACACACACACACTGAGAGAGAGAGAGAGAAAGAGAGAGAGAGAGAGAGAGAAAGAGATAGATAGAAGAGAAGTTCACACAAAGTAGACAGAGCAATGGCAGCAGCTAAAGCAAACTTCAGTTTTTCTTTCTTTCGACGCATCTTGAAATAAAAATAAAATAAAATAAGAAGCAGCAGCAACAGCAGCATCTCGAACTTTGTTTCGATTTAACTTCAAGCTAAAGGAAATAAAAATAAAAAAAAAGTAAAGTAAAAAATACACTTGAGCGCACTTCATGTGTGAGTTATCAGTAGTTGGGGTTACCTTTAAAATATACTATATATTTTTACCCCCTATATTTATTTTAAGACTCTGTAAGAATCTCAAAGTTAGTTTCTCTCTCTCTCTCTCTCTCTCTCTCTCTCTCTCTCTTGATCTAAGTCTTTGCTGATGCTAACTTGAATATTGTATAACTTAGTCAGACCATATTCATGCATTTGTTATTCATAAATCATTCATTTACTGTCTTATTCATTTTAATATTCATTCATTTTAGGTTCATTTACTGGATTATACATTCATTCGTTGGAGCAATTCCTTATGCACGGTATCATTTATTCATATGAATCATTCATTCATTTGGATCATTCATTCACTTGAATTATTCATTAATTTGGATCATTTATTCATTTGGATCATTCATTCATTTGGATCATTTATTCATATGCATCATTTTTTCATTTGGATCATTCATTCATTTGGATCATTCATTCATTTGAATCATTCATTCATTTGGATCATTCATTTGATTCATTCATTCATTTGGATCATTCATTCATTTGGATAATTCATTCATTTGGATAATTCATTCATTTGGATCATTCATTCATTTGAATCATTCATTCATTTGGAAATTCATTCATTTGAATCATTCAACAACTTACTGCATTCATTTCGTTTATCATTCACAATAATTCATTCATTTAATGAATCAATCATTTATTTACTGAATCGTTGATTTGTTCATTGAATCATTGATTCGTTCACTGAATCTTTCATTCACTCATTGGGTCACTCATTCATTCATGGGGTCACTCATTCATTCATTGGATTTTATTTATTCAATTTCTTTTTCACTTATTCATTGAGTCAATGATTTCTGCATGGTAGTCATTCATTAATATTCATATGTCATTCATAAATATTCATATATCATTCATATTTGGTTTTCATACTGATTTATTTAATTTTACATCTATTCACAAAAAATGCATTCAAAAATTCACAGAGAAATGAATCATTCATAAAATCATAAAGATTCATTCATTCATGAATTTTCTAAATCATTTATTCGCCTATTTATCTATAATATTAATTCATATATTGATTCATTCAATTACTTATTCATATACTCATTCACATTCATATATAGAGCTATGTATATATATATACTCATACACTTATTCATACTTCAACTTAAATCTGATTAGAAAACGAATGAAAGAAGAAGAGGAAAGAGAAGAAAGAGAAGAATCGCTTAAAAATAAATCTAGCATAAAATTCCGTGTAAATATAAAATGTATTCATAATCAAGTTTCAAGTGTTTTTTATTTTCTTTTCTTTTTTTATTTATTTATTTATTTTTTTTTTTGTCAAATTCTTCACATTTTGAAGCTTTCATTCAGCTATATTTGTATTTTTATTTTATATATATTTTTCACTTGGTATATTGACAGAAAACGATTCATCATATGATGTAAAATTTATGTTTCTGAAATGAAAGCAAAATAAAAATGATGACAAACCTTTTTTGAGTGTTTGAAAAAAGGGGAAGGGTATAAAAAGGTGTAGAAATGGGATGATGATGATGATGACAAAGGCAAGAGTATAGAGTATATGGGGTAGGAGTAGTAGGGTAAGTATGAGGTCTTCACCTTTAAAAGTGATTCCTGTGTGTTGACAAAGAATACAAAAAAAAAAATTGAAGTAAAGAAACGAGGAATGCAATAGAATAGGAAGCACGACTGAGGTTCAGCTTTGGGTTCAATTTTTGGATATTTGAGTAGAAGGCAAAAGGGAGAAGGTAGCAAAGAGATTGGACAAAGAGAGAGAGAGTGAAGGGGGCAAAGGGTAGCTGATGTTAGAGAGTACGAGTACGAGTGCAAGTACGAGTGTGAGTATGAGTACATGAGTACGAGTGTGAGTGCGAGTGCGAGTACGAGTGAATATGCTGATGTGTTGAGGACTCTTGTGGCACGGAATGTCTTCTTGCTGCTGTTGTTTCCGCTTTTTGCCCGAGCCCCTCCATTAGACATGAAAGTGTCAACTTCCGCGTTCCAGCACACATGCTGCAGGGAGAGTGAGAGAGAGAGAGAGAGAGTGAGAGAGAGAGAGAGGGAGACAAGAAGCAGGCACTTGTGTCGACGCCGGTTAAAAGCATGTCAAATTTTTACACACACTCAAAAGTAAGAAAGGAAAAAAGAGAAGCGTCAGACGAAGGGTCCATGGGGCAGGGGCAGGGGCAGGGGCAGGAGCAGGGGTATGTAAAGAGAAAAACGCACGCCTGGTGAGAATGTATGATTGAATGATTGAGAAATTAATACACACACACACACACATATACAGTGATGGCAGAGCAGCAACAGAAAGAGAGAGAGAAAGAGATAGGAAGACGAAGACTGTAAAATTTCTAGGGTAAAAATTGTGTCTAAGAGTGAATTGCTGGTGTATAGCACAACGAGCTCAGTGGGTCGCTTGCTTGCTTGTTGTTGCTGCTGCTGCTGCTCGAAAAAAAGAGCAGCAGCAGCACACAGCACACAGCACACAGCATACAGCTAACAGTTCGCAGTTCGCAGTTCGCTTTCGGGCGCCATCAGCTTCCAACGTGAAATTATTCCATTTCACTTTACAACTGAATGCAAATTACATGCTGTAATTTCCTGCAAGAAAGCAAGAAATGAAGCGAAATGAATGTGGCACACACACACACACAAACATACACAAACACAGACACACATACACTCGCATACACACACATATATGTGTGTGTGTTTGTGTGTGTGTTACACGCATGTGGCAAATGTATTTGCGCCAAGCGGAAATAAAAATAAATTCGAAAAGTTAATATTAAATGTGCTACATTGGAAACATATTGTTTGCCTCCCCCTGCCCCTGCTCCTGCCCCTGCCTCTGCCCCTCCCACTCGACCTCAACTCCTACATTTTCTCTGCCATGGCATATCATTGTCTATCTCTTTTTCACTTGTTGTTGTCTGTGTCTCGCTCTTGCACTCTGTCGCATCTCTCGCTTCGCTTGCGCTGATTTTCCACATGCCTAGCAGACAACAAGGCAAAAGCCTTTGCCACACATACACACACACACACACATACACACACACAAACACATGCACATATACATATACATACAGCATGCCACACCCTCAAACCATATGAGCCTTTGGTCGGTCGCCTACTTTTACGCCCCACAATAAGACAGCATTGCCAGCGGGCATCAGCACGCAGTCAGCCAGCCAGCCTATCGACACCCCGCCCCGCCCCCCCCTCTCCGTTACCACGCCTCCCAATTGCCACCCACATATTTCGACGATCCGCTGGCCGTAAACAATTGCGCATTTTCAGCGCCGTTTGCTTACATTTTTTACTCTACGCGCTTCGCTTTTATTTTTCTCGCTTATATTTTGCAGTTTCGATATACCCTGTAAACTTAGCCAACATATGCTAGGGTATTAACACACACTTGCCAAGTTGATCAATATTCAAATTTATGATAATACTAAAACTATTAAATATTAAAATCGATAACTAGGCTAAGTTATCGAAATATTCAGTGCTCTTAGTAAGCAAACTTTTTGTCAACAATTGCTGAATCTTAGTTAATCGTAACTATAATCATATCGATAAATTATCAATCTAGGCTTATATCGATATATATCGATAAACTATCAATCTATGTATATATCGATATATATATATCGATAAATTAGCAATCTAGGTACTATCGATATATATATCGATAAATTATAAATCTATGTATATATCGATATATATTGATAAACTATCAATATATGTATATATCGATATATATCGATAAATTATCAATCTAGGTTCTATCGATATATATCGATAAATTATAAATCTAGGTACTATCGATGTATATCGATAAATTATCAATCTAGATACTAACGATATATATCGATAAAACAAAACAAAATTACAAAACACAATAAGAAATCTTATTATCGATTATTAGTTTATCGATAAAAGGGAATGTTATCGATAATTACTATCGTTTATCGATATTGATAATATCGGAATTGATAAGTAGTACGATAATTATATGTATTATCTGATACTTATGCATACAAACTTTTATTTTTATGTTTCTATCCACTGCAGGGTATCTTCTAGTCGTGCATAGTCACATGCTGACACGCATCGCTCTTTTTTTTTCTTTTTTTTTTATTGTTTTATTTGTTTTCTTCTTTTTTTTATTTTTATATTTTATTTTTTTGTTTCGTGCATTTTTACATTTTCATATGGCGCATTTTCATTGCATTTGTATTTCACTTTTCTTTTATCTCTCTCTTTCTTTTTTTTCTCTCTCTCTCTCTCTCTCTCTTTTTCTTTTTTGTAAACTTTTTTGTTGTTGTTGTTGCTTTCTTTCTTTCTTGTGTAGTTTTTCATTTTGTTTTTAAATATTACTTTTTTTTTTTTCCTTTGTATTTTTGCTTTATTTTTTTTTTTTTTTTTGTATTATTTTATTTGCTGGATTTTTTTTTTCGGTTTTTCTTTTTAATTTGCGCGCCATTTTTTGCGCTTGCAGTTAATTTTTTTATTGTTATTATTTTCATTGTGGCGCATCAGAAGCCAGGAGCCAGCGGGCGGTGCAACAGCAGCAGCAGTAGCAGCAGCAACAGCAGCCGGGGCAAAATCCGAGTGCTGAGAGATGAGAGCTGAAAGCCGAGAGTCGCCGCCACTTGGTCAATTCGCGTTTTTTAGTCAACGCGTAAAATATGCTTAAATATTTTAAATTTAATCACACGCTTCGCTGGCCTCTCGGCAAATACGTCAATGCATATGCAAACAAATAATGTAAAAACGGACAGACAGATGGACGACAGGACAGACAGAGGGAAATGAACAATTGTTCGAGTTGCGATAGTAGGAAAGTGTGAGAAATCAGTTGCTCTTCCCCTTTCATTCATTGCTTTGGGCACTTCAACACTGGTTTTTTTGTCCTGTCTCTCTCTATGCCTTTCTCCCTCTCTCTCTCTCTCTCTCTCTCTCTCTGTCTCTCTTAGTCACTTCCTCATTCTGTGCTTGCACCTCCGGCAACTGCATCTGACCGCATATTAACCACAATTAAAGCTGTGCAATTTTTTTTTTTTTTTTTTTTTTTTTTGGAATTTTTCCCGTGCATTTTACCAGCTTTACATTGTATTACATTTTGCTCGATATTTTTGATTTTTCTCTATGTCTGCCGTAAAGTCAGCTATGAAATTCTTTTTCTACTTACATTTATTTATTTATCAATTTTTATTTTTATTTTTTGAATTAATTTCCGCAGTTTTTTTTTATTCAGAAATAATTTCAACAGTTTTTTCTACGCGTTTCATATGAATTTTCATCAACTGCATTTTTCTTTAGGAATTTTTTTTTTTTTTTTTACCATTATCGAACATTTTTCTTCTAGAAGCTTGGCATCCTGTGCAAGGTTTTTTTTTCTCTTTAAATAGATTTTATTTATTTTTTTTTTAAATTTATATAGAATCAGTTCTAAGTTTCTCAGTTTAAGTGAGAATTTTATTGAAATTTAATATTCTTCTGCTAGTTGTACTACAAGGAGGAATCCTTTTTACTTGAAGATTCGTTTCCAGACATAGTTCCATTTCTAATATTGCTCAAGTTTTCGGTTCTAAGTTTCGATTCTGTTATGTATTCTACTTGTAGATTTGGAATAAACTTCATGCATAGTTCTAGTTCCAGTATTATGTACTTTTTGGTTTCATGTTCTGTTTTTTATTTTTTTTATCTATTTTATTTTCCTATTTTACAATTTTTTCTAGTTGCAGTTGCTATTTCAGGTTTCAGATTTCACTGGTAGCTCCAGCATCAGTTCAAGTTGCAGTTCGAGTTTCAGCTCCGGTTTCAGTTCCATTATCACTTGCAGCTCCATATTTAGTTCAAGGTTCAGTTCACATATCAGCTTAAGTTTCAGTTATAATTCCTCTTACAGGTTCAGTTCCACTGCTAGTTCCACTTCCAGTTTCAGTTCTAGCTCCAGTCTAAATTCCAAATTCAGTTCCAGTTCTAGCAGCTGTAGTTTGAGTTGTGAAACCAGTTCTTGTTCCAGTTCCTGTTCCTGTTCCAGTTCCTGTTCTAGTTCCTGTTCCATTTCCTGTTCCAGTTCCTGTTCCATTTCCTGTTCCAGTTCCTGTTCCAGTTCCTGTTCCAGTTCCAGTTCCTGTTCCAGTTCCTGTTCCAGTTCCTGTTCCAGTTCCTGTTCCAGTTCCTGTTCCAGTTCCTGTTCCAGTTCCTGTTCCAGTTCCTGTTCCAGTTCCTGTTCCAGTTCCTGTTCCAGTTCCTGTTCCAGTTCCTGTTCCTGTTCCAGTTCCTGTTCCAGTTCCTGTTCCAGTTCCAGTTCCAGTTCCAGTTCCTGTTCCAGTTCCTGTTCCTCTTCCAGTTCCTGTTCCAGTTCCTGTTCCAGTTCCTGTTCCTGTTCCAGTTCCAGTTCCAGTACCTGTACCTGTTCCTGTTCCAGTTCCAGTTCCTATTCCAGTTCCTGTTCCTGTTCCAGGTCCAGTTCCAGTTCCTGTTCCAGTTCCTGTTCCATTTCCTGTTCCATTTCCAGTTCCATTTCCAGTTCCAGTTCCTATTCCAGTTCCAGTTCCTGTTCCAGTTCTTGTTCCAGTTCCTGTTCCAGTTTGTAGTACTAATTTAAGTTCCAGCTCAACGTTTAGTTAGGGTTTCGTTTTCGTTAGTTTTTATCTCCAATTTATTAAATTCGTTTTATTTTTAAGTTATAATTTGGTTAAAGTTGCACTTTCAAGTTTAAGTTTCAGTTCCAGTTCCAGTTCCAGTTCCACTTCAACATGCAAACAGCAAGAGCAAGAAACAAATGTCAATATGTCGCAAGATGCTTGCTTGCCACTTGCCTCGAACAGTTGCAAACATCAACTTAAATTTTGTTACCCGCAGTGTCAGTTGCACTACTAATTGTATATGTGTGGTATGTGTCTCTGTCTTTGTCTCTCTCTCTCTCTCTCTCTTTCTCTCTCTTTGTGTGTGTGTGTGTGTGTGTGGTATGTGGGTGTGGCACGTGGCATATTATACAGGCAAATGCCTCCGGAGCCATTTGACTCCGATTTCGGTTTGTGGCCAAGTGAAATTTATATGCCCAAAATATAATGAACCTGAACCTGAAGCACCTGCACGTATCCTCAGACTCAGCAAAAAGCAGCAGCACTAACTGTTTGCAAGATTGGACTATATTGTGCACTCTTTCGCACACACATTGTCTATCTCTTTCGCCTCGCTCCTCTCTCTCTCTCTCTCTCTTTCTTTCATGGTTTGCGCTGTAAAGTCGTACGTATCATTTACTGCAGTTCGCTTGTCTCTACGCCGTTGGGTCCATTTAGTATTATGGAGCAGGGAGACCACATTGTCTCGCTGAGTACAGAAACAGAAAGAGATAGAATATGAGAGAGAGAGAGAGAGTAAGAAAATAGTAGAAGTTTGCTTGGGGGCAGAGTAAAAGCTGAGAATTGGCGACGCCAATGCATTTGCTGTTACTATATAAACTAAGCTCAACTACTGACTACTGACTCTGGCTAGACCAAAAAGTACAGACCAAAAGAGTGAAAGAGTGACACACAGAGAGAGAGAGAGAGAGAGAGAGAGAGAGAGAGAGAGAATGTTGTGCAGGGGAAAACAGCATGAAAATCATATTATAAATAAATTATGCAATTATAATTACACAAGAAAACTACTTGGGGCGAAACAACTTACACACTCGCAAAGCGAGACAGAGCGAAAAAGAGAGAGACAGAGACAGTGAAGAGTCGACACACATGGTAACATGAACACTCAAACGCCAGCAGCAATTTTCCCATGTCTTTGTCTCTCTCTCTCTCTCTCTCTCACTCTCTCTCTCTCTGTATGTGTGTGTGAAAGTCCTCGCTTACTGCTGCTGCTGCTGCTGCTACTGCTGCTGTAAAAATGCTTCAAGTTGTCATGTCGGGCATCTCTCCGTCTCCGTCTCCATCTCCATCTCCGTCTTTCTCTGTCTCGCTCTTTCGCACGCTTGGCTTGCTCGATGCCATGTCCTGGGCAACGGGCACACACAAATAGCACAAGTACAGGAAAATAATTACATTTTACGTGTTCCTATTAATCTTGCTGAGTTTTTAGTTTTACAGTTTTTCCCAGTTTTTCACAGTTTTTCCAGTTTTTCAGTTTTTTAGTTTTATTTTCTTTTTTTTTTTTTTTAGTTTTTTTTTAGTTTTAGCTTTTAGTTTTAGTTTCAATTGTTGCCCACTAATTCACTTTTTGTTTTCATTCTATCTCATTCGCACACTCTCTATCTCTATCACTCTCTCTCTATCTCTTCTCCTGTCTCGCTCTTTCTCTTTCTAGAACACTTTTGTCTCTTGTTCTTTGAATTCAATTTTCTTGTTTTCAGCTTCTTTGCGTGCTTTGCCTTTCACTTTGCAACTTCTCGTCTTACTTCATGACACACACACACACACACACACACAGACACACACACACACACTATAGGATACACATACAACTTTTGCTACTCAGTTTTAAATTTGCCCCTAGAATGAATATGAATATCTAATAAACCGATGAAAACTTTTGTAAATCTCTCAAGTCTTTAGTTTTTATGATGCTACTCTTTTTCACTCTCTCTCTCTCTTCTCTCGCTCTCTCTTTCTCTGTATAAATCTCGCATTGAATTCATGCCAATTGACAATTTTCAACTTGTGGCGAATGTCGAAAGTAAATGCAACTCTTCAAATTGTTTCGAGCAGAACTATTTTATTTTGTTTAACGATCCTTATGATATTTAGAACTTTCAATTTTAATAGCATCAACTATTTGTATGCCAAATAAAACTAGCAATGACTTTCAAACTGTAACATTTAGAAATTGTCTAACGTTTCGTGTATGATATAAACTTAATATGATAAATTTTACATATACATAAATTGTGTTTTGGCATAGAGGAAGCTAGCATTAATTACTAAGAAGAGTTATACAGTTTGAAAAGCATTGCAAGAAATAAATACAGTGGAACATTAAGCTAAGTGACCAATAGAATTTCTTATATATATTTTATATATATTTTGAGATGAAGCTTTCTGTCTAAATTTGAGCATGCTAGGTACTGAAATTGACAGTTTTAGAAGTATTGAAAGAGAAAATTACAAGCGAATATCGAAACTAAGCGTCTTCGATAATTTCTTACATATATTTTTGCTATAAATAAATTGTATCTGGCATGTTGGAAACTATGTACAAAATTTCTGATCGCTAGCTTTGCTAATTGCAGAGTTTGACAGTTTACAGGCACTGACAACTGTATACAGCAGTCGAACATTCAGCTAAGAAGCTGTAATAATTTTTTATAAATTTTTTAGAAATAGTTGGAAGCTGCATATGGCAGAGAGAAAGCGATGCTTCAAATTTGAGATAGCTAGCACTGCTACTTATAGAGTTATACAGTTTTAAAAGCATTGAACGGTATAACATTGAGGTAAAGCAACTTCTATTAATTTTTTTTTATTTATTTTATATATATGTTGAAGCTACGTATGGCATAGAGGAAGCTACATTCCAAAGTTTAGATCGCTAGCACTGCTACTTATGGAGTTATACAGTTTTAAAAGCACTGAACGGGGAAAGTAGAGTGCAACATTGAGCTAAGTAACTTCTATAAATTTTCTATAATTATTTTATATATATGTTGAAGCTACATATGGCAGAGAGAAAGCGATGCTTCAAATTTGAGATAGCTAACACTGCTACTTATAGAGTTATACAGTTTTAAAAGCATTGAACGAGAAAAGTACAAAAGAAAATGGAGTTAAAGCAACTTCTATAAATTTTCTATAATTATTTTATATATAAGAAAACTACATTCCAAAGTTAAGATCGCTAGCACTGCTACTTATAGAGTTATACAGTTTTAAAAGCATTGAACGTGGAAATCAGAGTGCAACATTGAGCTAAAGCAACTTCTATAAATTTTCTAGATTTATTTTAGATGCATATCGAAGCAGCGTATCATGTTCCAAAATTTCAAGTCATTAGAACTGCTAAATACAGAGTTATACAGTTTGAAAAGCATTGAAAGAGAGAAGCACAGTGGAAACTGAGAGAAGTTAAGTGATTGTAATATTATATCAAATGCTAATTAATTTGCTTAATGTGAATTTCGTTTTATTTACAAACATTTTTCAATTTTCACAATTTATTGCGACTCCCCTGCGCACTTTCCTCTCTCTCTCTCTCTCTCTCTCTCCCTCTTTCTGCTGTATAATTTGCTTCACATTCATCACTCTACATAACATAACATAACATAACAATAAGCAGCAAGCAACTTCAGCTCATAAAATTTGGGTTACGAGCTGCTTTGTTTTCCATTTAGTTCTCGAAATAGTTTTAGTTTATTGCTACAACAACAGCAGCAACAGCAACAGCAACAGCAGCAGCAGCAGTAAAAAGAAAAAAAATAATAATAATAATAATAATAATATGAAGATGGAAGAGTTAAGCGACGTGGCATGCCACTGCGACCCCTTTTTTGCAGGAGTAGAAGGAGTATAATGTATAACGAGTGTGTGACATAACTGTTAAGGCTTGTTGCATGCAACTAATTATGTTATGCTCTTTAGCATTCAGTATTCAGTATTCAGTATTCAGTATTCAGTATTCAGTATTCAGTATTCAGTATTCAGTATTCAGTATTCAGTATTCAGTATTCAGTATTCAGTATTCGGTATTCAGTATTCGGTATTTGGTTGTCGCTAGTGTTTGCTCTTTTGTCACTTGGCAACACATCATAAGCCGCTTAACCCACTAAAGCCACAAAATTGAGGCAGACACACACACACACACACACATATACACACAAACAGAAGCGCGCGAGTACACACAGACACAGCTACACAGACTGAGAGAGAGTGAGAGTAGCACGTAAATCTCATTAAAGTTAAGAGAACATGCTTCAAAATTAATTTCCGTAATTCTCCACTTGAGTTTTGGCGTTTAATCCTTGTTTTGCTTTTTATTATTTTCTTCTGCAAAACAAAAAAAAAAAAATAATTTTAAAGCAAGTGCAAGTCAGAGATTAAAATAGTGACAGCAAGGTAGAGGGAGAGGGAGATGAAGATGGAGATGGAGAGAGAGAGTATGAGATAGGTAGTATAATTATAAACTTGCTTACGTTCAAAAAAAGCAACAAAAAAAAATATAAAAAAAATCTAAATAAATTAATAAAATTATTATATCCAGATGTTATAATATTCCTAGAAATATATACATATATACAGTCGAGTCTCGATAATTCGAAATGGAGTATTTCGATTTATTTTCAAATTATTTATTTAATTTCTTTTCAAGGGAACAGAAATTTTTACGAATTATTGCGAATTTCGAATTAACGAGGTACGAATTATCGCGACTCGACTGTATATATACCTATACCAGCTACATATTCGACGTATATCAAAATTTATATGTAACGTAGCATAAATCGTAAATAAATTGAAATCCGCAGCAAGTCACATGCCAGATGATATAGTGATCCCATCCCGTAGGTTCCTACATATATATACAACATGTTAGCTTTAAGAGTGAGAAGCGGACACCCGATAATACAAAATTTGGAATCTGCTCTTGATGATGATTAAGAATATATACAGTGGAGTCTCGATAATTCAAAATGGCACGAGGATCATATTTTATACGAATTATGGATAATTTCGAATTATTTTTAAATTATTTATTGAATTTCTTTTCAAGGGAACAGAAATGTTTACAAATTATTGAGAGTTTCGAATTAACGGGGTACGAATTATCGAGACTCGACTGCACATAATTAGTAGAATTCATATACTACCATGCCTAATTATGGAGACGTTACAATCTCCTAACCCCTCTACAAAATCAAAAATCACAAAAAAAAAAAACCAAATTATTTGTTTTTATTTTTATTTTTATTTTTATTCCCATTCCAAGTATTGTTTCCAGTTTTATGCTGATGTATAATCATATTATATATCATATTATATATAATATGATTAATGTCTAATTGAAGTAACTTCAATATTTTTTTATACAGATTTTTATAACTTTGCATTTGTAGATCTGCATCCATTTATGGACGCCTTGTACGACGTGGCACAATCTCGTTTTCTGAGCCTGACTCGCCAAACTCATTAACTTCCATTCTGCAAGCAAGTACAGCCTCTTCGAAGGAGTTGAAATTTATAATGAGATTCTGCAATGCCAACCATGACATATCTTCGCGATTATGAGTATTACCAATATTGGGAATATCATCAGCGTTGGCAATATCATCAGCATTAACAATATCATCAGCATTAACAATATCAGCAACATTAACAATATCATCAACATTAACAGTATCAACAACATTGTCAATATCGGTAACATTAACAATATCAGCAACATTAACAATATCATTAACATTAACAATATCATCAGCATTAACAATATCATCAACATTAACAATATCATCAACATTAACAATATCATTAACATTAACAATATCATTAACATTAACAATATCATTAACATTTACAATATCATCAACATTAACAATATCATCAACATTAACCATATCATCAACATCAACGACAATATCATCAATATTAGGAATATCATCAACATTAGGAATATCATCAATATTAGGAATATCATCAATATTAGAAATAATATCATCAACATTAATAATATCATCAACATTAGCATTATCATTATGATTATCATTATGATTATCATTATCAATATCATCATCAACATTATCAATATCATCAATGTCATCAATATCATCAATATTGTCACTTTCATTATCATCAAAATCATCATAATCATAAGTGATACGGGGGCTCTCCGTCTCATCAATATCATCGTCGTCGTCATCGAAAACACGAATTTTCTTACAGCCGATGGGCGGTTGTAACGTTGGGTTATATACCATTTTATTTTCATCGATACCATAAGTCTTCTCATAGCCGATGGGAGTTTTATATCCCAGTTTAGGGTCATCGGTAGCACGAATTTTCTTTCCACCAATGGGAAGATCCCTTTTAGCACTGCTATATACCTTGTCACGATCATCGATAGCACGAATTTTCTTTCCGCCAATGGGAAGATCCCTTTTAGCACTGCTATATACCTTGTCACGATCATCGATAGCACGAATTTTCTTTCCTCCAATGTGATAGGAATCCTTCTTAGTATTATGCTTATTTTTACTGCTATCGCTATTACGAGATTTCTTCTTAGATTTCTTTTTCATTTTACGAATTTTCTTACCGCCAATGTTATGGGTCCACTCCAGTTTAAGATTATATAACATTTTACGATAATCCATAAAGTGATTTCCCATACCGATGATATTAAAGGGCGGTAACATATTAGCGGCAGTAGCATCTTCATTGCCTTCAGAAGCCGAACTAGTTTCAGAATTATTCGAAATATTGTCTTCATCTTCCGAAAGTTCTGGATAGGAAATAGGATTGCCATCCTCATCAAATTCAGGACGACAATAGCGACGTCTGTATTCCTTTATTTCTTTCTCCAGCGATTCGCATAAATCAATGGCATCATTGAGACGTTTATCAAATGGTCGCCAAGTATTGGCAAGCATTGGTTCATAGAAAAATTTCTCAAAATAACGTGATATCTCTGGATTCTTAAATTTACAATCATCACACATGCGAAACTCTTCAAATTGTCCAAGAAAAAAACGTGCAGGAAATGTATGTTGACATTCAGTACAAGCCAAATAATGTTGTTCCTTTACTAGCGATAAGCCCGAACGTGGAATATGATACGATGCACCAGTATCAAATGGATCCAAAATTGCATCAGCTTTTGGCTTAGCCATTTTTTTCATTGGTTTCTTTCTTTTCGGCATTTTACTAAATTTTTAACAAAAACAAAAATTATTATTGACAATTTTCGTCGGATTACAAATCACAACTGAGAAAATTTGTAGCTCTCTCTCTCTCTGTACCTCTCAATGTTTGCTTGACATAAAAGTCAAGGCACATGTGATTATAATTTCAAATAAAATTTTTTTTTTTTCAAATCTTTTTAACATAGTGTTGATACTGCAATAAAAATAAATAAATAAATAAATATATTAATTTTGGACAGGAGATATATATATCCAAAATATATATATATATCCAAATCCATATGTGCTTATCCGTCTGTCCTTATGTTTCCCAAATTAGTCTCTTAGTTTTAAAGCTATTTCCATGAAACTTGGTATACATGCTCCCTATGCCCATAAGCTATATATAAGTCGAAACCGAGCGGATTGGATCACTATATCCCATAGCTGCCATAGGAAATATTGCCGAAACTTGTGTTTTTCTTGGTTTTTTTTAAGCTATGCAGCTGAAACTTAGAGGATGTAAGTTTAGTGACGGCTTACGCATCTCATAAAAATTTGGTCTAAATCGAAAGACTATATCATATAGTTGCCATAGGAACAATCGGTTAAAAATGAATCTTTTAAGACGCCAAGGATGTGAAATCTTTGGCCCGCCAAAAATAATATTACAAATTATTATTATTTTTTTTTTTTAGATTTTTAATCTGAAATTCAAGAATATTTACAGAAAAATTAATTTTTATTATTTACAAAATTGGCTTCGATAACTTTAAGCTTGCATAGCAAGCAGCTTTTGTCAGTCAGCGCCGTTTTTTTTTATCTTTTTTCATTTTAACGTAGAAATAGAAGCAGAAAGCATGAGAGACTTTTACATATATGCTATCTCTCTCTCTCTCTGTATTTCCCGTTCTTTCTCTTCATCTCTTTCACTCATAGTATGTCTCCAATGGCGGCCGCCATTTGGCTGTTTGGTGGCTGAGGCATTCTGGGAATGCTTCGGTTCCATTTTCAATTTAGTTTTTGCGCAAAGGGATGAGCAGATGAGCGCTGTGAAAGGGAGAGAGAAGGGGCAACAGTGGTGTACCTGCCATTACAGTTGTGTTGCATGCAACAATGGGGCAACACGAAAAGAGTTGGCTTAGCTAACAGTCCAAGCTGCACTATGAGAGACACAGAGAGACTGAGGGACAAAAAGAGAGAGAGATTCAGAGTCAGCGTTGGGGAATTGGAATTGGGATCTCGCTATCGTCTGTATGCTGCACTCTCTGCGCTCTTGCCTTGGTCCATTGGAGGCGCCACTCAATTCAAATGAATCCCCGTTTGGCTGCCACTTGACAATGGCTCTACACACACACACACACACACACACACACACATGCACACACACACATACAGATGCAACGACATGTCTATAGTGAGTCGAGTCAGTGAACTTAATTTGGTCACACACAATTGATTCTTTTTACGGTCACAACTACAAACAAAACTCGACAGCACACATACAAACAAACACATACACACACACACACACACAACACACAACAGACATTCTTAGCTGTTATTGCTGTGCCAGTTGCAGCCAGTGTTGCCAGCCAGTTGCAAAAATAGCTAAACAATATTTTGATAGCAAAGATTTAATAAATGCAATTAAAAATAATAATAAAAAAATATATAAAAAAATATAAAATAAATTAAGAAAAAATAAAATAATGAATATTATTTAAATAAATAAAAGATATTAAAAAATAAAAAAAATAATTATATTGATAATTATAAAATATATTTTATTTTTATAAATCATAATGACAAAAACAATAAAATAAACATGAAAATATTAATTATAAAATTATAAAAAAAAACAATTATTAAGAAATATAAAAAAATTGCATAATTAAAATAATCATAAAAAAAATTATAAATTATAAATAAAAATAAATATTTAAATAATAAAATAGTTATGCATTTATGTAATATAACTAAAAGAAAAAACAATAATAAAAAAATAAAAATAAATATAAAACAAATAATTAATTATAAATCACAAAAAAAAAAATTAAAAAAAAAATAAAAAAATTGCATAATTCAAATAATCATAAAAAAAAATTATAAATTAAAATAAAAATAAATATTTAAATAATAAAATGGTTATATATTTATGTAATATAACTAAAAAAAAAAATAATAATAAAAAATTTAAAATAAATGTAAAACAAATAAATAAAACAAATATTCTATGAAATGCATTTAAAAATCACTATGAAAAAATTAGTATTAAAATAAATTATATATATTAAAAAAAAATAAATATAAAAATTAGAATGATTATAAAATATAGTAATTAAAAACAAAAAAAAAAAACAAATTATTAATAAAATAAATTAAAAATAATCGTTAAAAAAAATAAAAGTAATTACATCAAAATAATAAATTAAAAAAAATACAAAAAATCTAAAAGTAATTAAATTAAAAATTAATAAAAAAAAAAAACTAATAATTGAATTTAAAAAATATATAAAAATCATAATAAAAAATTAAAAAATAATTAAATTAAAAAAAAAAAAAAATTAAATTAAAAAAAAATAATTAAATTAAAAATGTATATAAAAATCATAAAAATAATTAAAATAGTTAAATTAAATTATATTTTATTCATTTATTTTACAAAATCATACAATAAAAAATTAAAATGCAAAAAAATTAATAAAATAAATATAATTACAATAAATAAAATAAATATATAAAAAAAATAATAAATAGCATTGAAATTAATGTCAAAATAAAAATATTATGTCAATCAGTATTTTGTAATGTCTAAGTATTTTTATTTTGACATTAATAATAAATATAATTATAATATAATAATATAAATAATTATTAAAATATGTTGTACAAATTTTATAATTAAATGAAAAAATTTGCAATCGACAAAATAAAATGATAGTAAATGAACATGCAATGTGCAAGTGCAGTGTGCTACTACATTTTTAGCTTGAAAAAGCAATAAAATTTCTAGACATAGCAGCAGCAGCAGTAGCAGTAGCAGTAGCAGTAGCAGCAGTAGCAGGAGTAACAGCAATGGCAGCGACGCGTCGTTTTGTGTTACCTTTTGTGCAACTCGTTTTGTAATTTGTGGCTGAAACAATGCAATTAAGTTGACATTAAGTGAAGTTCGCCCCGTTACATTGCCCCGCATTCCATGTGCTGCTTGTACGCCCCTTGAACGCCTTCGTAACGTAACGTAAAGTAACGTAACATTGAGCTGCACACGCACAAAATGGCATATTCCACCTGCTGGCTTTAGATGGCCGAACTCTCTTTAGTTGCAGCTTCCAGTTACCAGCTGGCGACTGCTGACTGCTGCCTGCTGCCTGGTGCTGCCTGCCTGCAGCCTCCTACCGTTGCTTGTCTCTGTGCCAACACAATGCGCCGCTGGAGTTTTCTATTGTCTCGACTTCCGTTTTCCGCTCTAACTCTGCTGCCACTGGTGCTACCTCTGTCTATCTGCTCATGTGTGTATGTGTGTGTGTGCTAAAGGTAATGACATCAAAGAGGTCATTCCTGTGGCCAATTTGACATACACATTTGCACTTGGTTGGTTGCATGCAACATTTCAAGAGTTTGCCACTGCTGCTTCAACTCGTCATTGCTTTTGCTACTCTTCTTCTCTTGCCTTTTTTTTTTTTTACTCTTCACAAACAATTCAAAAGATTTTCGACAATAAATTGCAATACATCAACAAAAGTTGACAGTAACGTAAGAGTGTGTGTGAGAGAGATAGATAGATAGATTTAGCATATTTTATTGAATACCAGGAATATCTTCAGGTAGACACTTGAATTTATATCCTTGAGTTATTCTCAAGTGCTCGAGAGACTTGAGAACTAAAGAAATGCATACGCACTTGATGCTTGATCAGTCAACTGTTGATGAGAAGACTTCTGTCTGTGGCTGTGGTAAAGAAAAATTAAAGATAGTGTGTCAGTGAAAGAGAGTGAGAGAGAGAGCAAGTGTGTGGTAAAAAGTAGTAATTAAATGAATGAGAATATATAAGAAAAAAGAAAAAGAAAGAAAAGAAATTGAAATTATTTTATCAATTATTTTCTAATTTAAATATATTTTTTTTATTTTAATTTTATTTTTATTATTTCATGTTTTGATTATTTTTTTTCCAATTCATTCTTAATTTATTTATCATTAATATTTTTTTTAACAATTTTTTTTTATTTTATTTTTAATTATTATTATTGTTTTGTTTTTACAATTTTTTATTTTATTTTTAATTATTATTATTATTATTTTTTTTTTTTTGGTTCTATATATTTTTATTTTATTTATTTTTATATTACATAATATTTATATTTTTAAATATATTATTTATTTTGATTTGTTTTTTTTTTTAATTAAATTTTTTATTACTTTTATAAATTTAATATTTTATTATTATTTCATTATTATTTTTTATTTTAATTTTATTTTTATTATTTTATGCTTTGATTATTTTTTTTCCAATTCATTCTTAATTTATTTATCATTAATATTTTTTTTACAATTTTTTTATTTTTAATTATTATTATTATTTTTACAATTTTTTTTATTATATTTTTAATTAATATCATTTTTTTTTGGCTCAATATATTTTTATTTTTATATTATATAATATTTATATTTTTAAATATATTATTTAATTTTTGTTTTTTTTTTTAATTAAATTTTTTATTACTTTTTTAAATTTAATATTTTATTATTATTTCATTACTATTTTTTATTTTAATTTTATTTTTATTATTTTATGCTTTGATTATTTTTTTTCCAATTCATTCTTAATTTATTTATCATTAATATTTTTTTTACAATTTTTTTTTTATTTTATTTTTAATTATTATTATTATTTTTACAATTTTTTATTTTATTTTTAATTAATATCATTTTTTTTTTTGGCTCAATACATTTTTATTTTTATATTATATAATATTTATATTTCTAAATATATTATTTAATTTGTTTTGTTTTTTTTTTTAATTAAATTTTTTATTACCCTTTTTAAATTTAATATTTTATTATTATTTCATTACTATTTTTTATTTTAATTTTATTTTTATTATTTTATGCTTTGATTATTTTATTCCATTTCATTCATAATTTTTTTCTATCATTAATATATTTTCTTTTACATTTTTTTTATTTTATTTTTAATTATTATTATTATTTTTTTTTTAGCTCAATATATTTTTATTTTATTTATTTTTATATAACATAAAATTTATATTTTTAAATATATTATTTAATTTGATTTGTTTTGTTTTTTTTTTAATTTAATTTTTTATTACTTTAATTTTTAATTAAAATATATTATTATTATTATTTCATTATTATTTTTTATTTTATTATTATTTTATAATTATTTATAATTATATATTTGATTTATTTTGTTTATATTTAATTTTGTTACATATTTTATTTTTATTTACTTAGTTTTTTCTTTAAATATTCTTATTTACATTTTTTTCTTTATACTTATGTTTATTTATTTTTAAATAATTTTTTTTTTTTATAACTTTTAACAAATTTTATTCTAAATTATTATTTTTTTTTTATAATTAGCTCGCAGGACTCTCATCTTCGAGTACAGTTTTTTTTTTTTTTGTAGAGCTTATCTTTGTAGTCAATTATTGCCAGCTTTAATGCGATAACTGCTGCGTGCAACTTGTGGTATGCAACTTGTGCAAAGTTTTAAGTTATTTTTCAACATTTTTCATTTTCTTTTGTTTTTTTTTTTTATCTCGTTTTGAATGCAATTTGCCGCCAAAAAGCGTCGCATTTCTGCGCCGCTTTTGATGCCGCTGCTGCTGTTGATGTTGGTGACCAGCGTCTGGCAAGCTATGCTACGCTCTTATCTACTTGCAAGCCTCAAAGACTTGTCCATGTGTATGTGTGAATGTGTGTGTTGAGCTCAGCTCAAAACCATTCCGTGCATAGTCTGACACAAAGATAATGCTTTCGCTCTGTGTATGGCAACCAGCAAAAACAAAAACAAAAGCAAAAAAAAAAATGAAACTTGTGAATTGTTAACCACACACATACAAGGACATACACACACACACACACACATATATACACATACATAGACTACACTTACATATGACGTGTCTAGCGGAAGATGAAGCAGATTTCTTGGCACGTAGCTAAGCATGTGGGCCTTGCTTTTGCTTTAGTTAGTCGTCGCCTATGCGTGGCTGATAACGGTGGCAGCGGGGCAACGCTGGGCTGTTGGCTGTGGGCGGTGGGCGGTGGGTTTTGGTTTTTGCATGTGACAAAAGCAGCTGCCTTTTGTTTGACTATGCGCGCCCTTGGTATCGCCGCCTACATCTATTACCCTTTCTCTATCTCTCTTTCTTTCTTTCTGCCTCTGTCTCTGTCTCTGTCTACCTTTCACTGTGTGTGTGTGTGTGTGTTTGTGTGTTTGTGTGTTTGTGTGTTGTGAGCTCAAGCATTCAAATAATTAAACTCATCAAGTTGCCTTATGAGCATTTCCACTGCTGCTCAACCACTTTCAGCTGCTACTGCTACTGCTACTGCTTCTTGCTCTACTTCTACTTCTACTTCTACTTCTTCTACTTTTGCGTTTAGTCTAATCTTCTTTGTTTTCTTTTTAGCACAAAGTCCTCGTTTTTCGTCCTCATTTTCATTCCCATTCCCATTCTCTTATTTCTCATCTCTCACCCCTTAGCCTTGTGCTGCCTTGTGCTTGTTCTGCAGCATCCCCTGCTTCTCATTCTAACCTCGACTCACTCGTCGAGCACGTCGACCACATCCTCTGCGTGTATGTGTATGTGTGTGTGTGTGTGTGTGTGTATGCGCCTACATGCGGCTGACTGTGGGCACGCATAATCCTTGATCTTTTGTTAGTTGTTTGCTCAACTTCTGCTTTACCTCAGTTTCAGACCAGTTTCTCTTTCTCTCTCTCTCTCTCTCTTTCTCTCTCTATCTCATATACACTCGCTATGCTTGCTCTGTTTGTTTGCTTCGCCTTTCTCGCCAACCCCATGCGCTTTGTTACGCTTCTGCCGCTGCCTCAGCCTCAGTCGCTGCTATCTCTCTAAATTATTAATTAAAGTATTTAACAAATATGCAAAAGTTTGCCTTGAGCCAGCAGCGACTGCCATTCTCCACCCCCCCCCCCCCCCCAACTACACAATCCCAACCTCAACCCCAATTGTAATCCTCACATACGGCTAAGCCATTGTCCCTTGTGCTCTACTTCTCATTCTCAGCATCTTTCTCAGCTACTGTCACGCCTTACGCTGCGCCCTTTTTTAGCCAGTTCATTCTGCTAGCAAATTGTCGACTAGTTAATAATGTGGCCAGCACACACAGACACACACACAGAGACACACGCATACATACACATAGACAACTGAGACAACTGTCAACTGTGTTGACATTGCATCTTTTTGAAGTTTCATTGCCGCATCAAAGACATTTAGCAAATAGTTTTGCCTTAAAATTGCTTAGCGTTGAGTTCGTGTCACGATACCAAAACACGAACAACAAATGATAGTTCCCACTGTACTTAGTGTAAAGTACTTACAGGCATGCAACTGGACAAAACAAAAATTCTTTTCAAATTACTATACGCAAATTTTGTATTTCAAGTAGCAAAAAGACTGAGAAAACTTCCAGAAGAACAAGAAGAAACAAAAGAATGTTGTAAGAATTGTAAAGTTTGATATTAACAAAGCTGCAAAGTATACTTGCATTAGCTTACTTTGGAGAATTTGGAGCTTTTTATTTTAGGGAATATACAAAGAATATTTCAAGAAAACTTTTAAGAAATTTTTCAAGAAATACTCCGAGAATAATTTGAAAAAACTTCAAGAAATAATACAGAGAATATTTCAAGAATGATTCAATCCATAGAATCCTTCAAAGTTAACTCCAAGGAACATCCAAAAACATATTAAGAATATTCCAATAATATTCTACAAAAATAGTCAAAAAAAAAATATTCCAAAATAATCAAAGTATAATAAAAAAAAAAAAATATTCCAAGATAATTTCAAAAGGTATTCCAAAAATATTATGAGATTTATTTCAAGAATATACTAAAAAAATATTTAAAGGAATATTCCAAAAAATATTGCAATAAATATTCCAAAAAGTATTGCAATAAATATTCCAAATTATTTCAAATATTTCTTATATTTTCCCCGGTCTACTTGCTGCTAGTTTCTGTTCGCCTAGTATTTCAAACAGACATTTCGGCATTTCAGGCATTAACATGATTTGTATTTTATATCTACCTTCAGGCCCTAACGGAAATTTAACTACTCGTAACAGATTGGTTTTCAGATACAAAAGTATCTTTCAAATACAAAAGTATCTTTCAGATACAAAAGTATCTTTCATAACAAAAGTATCTTTGAGATACAAAAGTATTTTTCAAATACAAAAGTATCTTTGAGATACAAAAGTATCATTGAAATACAAAAGTATCTTTCAGATACAAAAGTATCTTTCAAATACAAAAGTATCTTTCAAATACAAAAGTATCTTTCAGATACAAATGTATCTTTGAGATACAAAAGTATCTTTGAGATACAAAAGTATCTTACAGATACAAAAAAAGTATCTTTCAGATACAAAAGTATCTTTGAGATACAAAAGTATCTTTCAGATACAAAAGTATCTCTCAGATACAAAAGTATCTTTGAGATATAAAAGTGTCTATGAGATACAGAAGTATCTTTAAAATACAAAACTATTTTTAAGATACAATAGTATCTATGAGATACAAAGTTATCTTGAAATGCAAAAGTATCTTAGAGATACAAAAGTATCATTAAGATACGAAAGTCTCTTTAAGATGGAAAAGTTTCTTTAAGATGCAAAAAGTATCTCTAGGATACCAAAAAGATACAAAAGTATCTTTAAGATACATAAATATTAATAAAATACAAAATTATTCATGAGATACAAAACTATCTTTGATCTGAAGTATCGAGTATAAGCAGAAATTATATTAGTTTCAATTACTGCTAAGGAAAAGGCAAAAAAAAAAAAAATAAATAATTTCAAAGTCAAAAATGACGAAATCAAAGTCATTTAAGTGGAGGTAAGAAATATCAGGCGAACAGAAACTAGCAGCAAGTAAATGTTCGAAAGTTAAATTAAATTCAAATTTCGTTAACGGCTGCAAGTTCAAAGCAAATCACAGCCTAAAAGTATGCTACATAAATTTTTGTTGCTCATTTGCATGTGAGGAGTAAAATGATTGCTGCGCGACTTGCTGTTAGTTTCTGATCGCCTAGTATTTCAAACTAAAATTTGAATGATATTGGACATTTCTCGCTCGAAAATTATTTTTATTTTTTTTTTTAACGAAAATTTCTTTTTTTTTGGTTTTTTTTTTTGTAAATATTTATTAGAAAAAATCGATTTATTTTTACATTTTTGATTAATATTTAATGAATTATATGAAGTAAATATTTTAAATAAAATTATATATATAAATTAAGAAATCTTATGCTTTCTATGTGTTTCTATCTAAGGTTAGAGAAATCCTTTGCATCAAAGAAAATTATCTTAGAGTAATATCTAATTTTCGTAGGTTCATTTTTTTGTTGTTGTTGTTGTTGTTTTAGAGCAACTCCTTGCATATCCTAGATAATTTTATATAGTCAAGCATTCCTGAGTAAGTAGCTCGATTGTCGTACTTAAAGTTTCCCTTTTTTTTTTATTAGCTGTCGCCTTTTTTTTTTTTGCAGAATTTTTTTTATTATTTTATTTTCTTTTTTTTTTATTTGGTTGTTGCAGCATGTGGAGGCGTCACTTGACTGGACTTACTTAGCCCAGTAGATTGACTTAACATTTTGGCTTTAGTCCTATTTGAGTTTTACAGCAACAACAACAACTTCACAACGTTCTCCATATTCTCTGTACACTCTCTTTCTCTACTCTACAGCAGTGAGTGGTCGTGCAGCAGCAGTAGCTAGCGCTAGCGCTAGCAGCTTATAGCATGGAAATCCTTTTTGCGTAAATCCTCAACTACATTTGACCGCAACAGCAGCAGGCAATGGTAGGCAGCAGGCAGCAGGCATCAAGAGGATAAAGAGAAGGAAGAGCACATTTACGTAAGCTGATTACGCGCAAGTCCTCGACCTGCCTCATCCTGCCTTGCACTGACTTGTCCAGCAGAGTACTGCACTCTTCACTGCCCATTAGTGTGCAGCATGCTGTGGCAGGTTGTGAAGGATAAGCAGCAGCAGCAACAACAGCAGCAGGAAGTGGAAGCATGCTGCTTTCTCTTTATCTCTCTTTCTCTCTCTCACTCTCTCTCTCTCTCTCTCCGTCGCTGTCTCTGTGCCACAGTCAGCCAGCACGCTGCTTTTCTGCTTCTCATTAGAAGCGCGAGCTGCTTGCCTTTAGCTCTCTCTCTCTCTCTCTCTCTCTCTGTTTCTCTTGCTGCCACACTTTGCTACCTGCTGCTCATAAATATTTGCAATGACAGCTTGGGAATGTCAAGTGTGTGTTGCATACTTTGAATTACATGCAACAACAACAACAACAACAACAACAACAAGAAAACATCCGATGAAGCTGAGAACAAAAAAAAAATATATGAAGGGAAAGAGAAGAAAACAGTGCCACTGCATTTTTAACATATTCACGCATGTGGCAAGTGCTTGCTCGCCTGCTTGCTGCGGCTGCTGTCAAAAAATGTAAACGTTTTCCCCTCCCCTCTCTCACCGTTTGGCACTCAAAAACAAAACGAAGATGAAAGATGAAGAAGCAGCAATGGCAGATGAAAAAAAGATGAAGAGTAGCAGCAGTCAAATAAACATAATGAAGAAACAAATCATGATGATGATGATAATGATGATGATGATGATGATGATGATGATGCCTTGATGCCTGCTGCTGCTCTTTAATTCAAATGCAAAGCAGAAACAGCAGCAGCAGCAGCAGCAGTAGCAGTAGCAGCATCAAAGTCCATAGCCTCGACCTGTGCACAGTCATATGTTGATGCTGCAGCGGAGGCAGAGGCAGAGGCAGAGGTAAGCAAACACTAGACTAGAGGAGGCTAGGCTTAGGCAAGAGCCGCTGCTCGGACAACAAATCCAACAGTTTTTGGCGAGTGCTGCTCAACGTTTTCATGATAAATAATGCAGCAGGCAGTCAAGGGTGACAGAGCAGCAGCAACAGCAGCAACAGCAGCAACAGCAGCAACAGCAGCAGTAGCAGTAGAAGAAGCAGATGATGATGATGATGATGATGATGATTATGATGATGAGATGCTGACTGTATGCTGCCTTACAGCAGTTTTCTTCAGCTGTCGCTGTCAGCTAGCTTAGAATTTACCTGGCAAATGTCTTTTACCTTCTGCCTTTTGCTGACGCATCTGGCCCTCTGGCAGCTGCCTGCCATTGCCACACTTTCCACCCCCCACCATCCCCCTTTGTGTCCTTGTCTTGTTCTCATTTTTGATGGCGCACTGTTGACACATAGTTTGTAGTTGGCAAATAGCAACAACAGCAACAAGAAATGTAGCGACCTGAAGATGCTTTTGTATAAATTTGAATATTTAACAGCAAAGGCAAAAACAACAGCAACAACAACAAGAAGAAGAAGAAGAGTAACAACATTTCACTTCAAATTGTATGCTAGCTGCATACACTGCAAGAAATTCTTGGCGTATGGCATCAAGTTGACTAGCAACGGAACAAAATATTAACTAAGCTGCAGCTTTAAGCTCTCACTCTCGCTCTCTCTCTCTCTCTCTCTCTCTCACTCTCAGTCTCTTACACTTTTTCTCACACTCTATATGCGATTCTACGTGTTGAGTTTTAGTATTTCTTTGCGCTTCTCAACAGCTGCACTGTAAGTGAAGTCTAGGCTGCGCCGCTCTCTGTGATTCTCAATATTTTACCCTATCTTTAAGATACATAAATATTAATAAAATACAAAAGTATTCATGAGATATAAAACTATCTTTGATCTGAAGTATCGAGTATAAGCAGAAATTATATTAATTTCAATTACTGCTAAGGAAAAGGCAAAAAAAAAAAATTATATAAATAATTTCAAAGTCAAAAATGACGAAATCAAAGTCATCTAAGTGGAGGTAAGAAATATCAGGCGAACAGAAACTAGCAGCAAGTAAATGATCAAAGATTTAATGAAATTCAAATTTCGTTAACGGCTGCAAGTTCAAAGTAAATCACAGCCTAAAAGTATGCTACATAAATTTTTGTTGCTCATTTGCATGTGAGGAGTAAAATGATTGCTGCGCGACTTGCTGTTAGTTTCTGATCGCCTAGTATTTCAAACTAAAATTTGAATGATATTGGACATTTCTCGCTCGAAAATTATTATTTTTTTTTTTTAAGGAAAATTTCTTTTTTTTTGGTTTTTTTTTTTTGTAAATATTTATTAGAAAAAATTGATTTATTTTTACATTTTTGATTAACGAAAATTTTAATTGTGTTTTTTCTTTTTATAGTTAATAATTTATGCTGCGCCGCTCTCTGTGATTCTCAATAGTTTACCCTCTCTCTCACTCTCTCTGCACTTCTTCAAAATCTGCTAAGAAATTTTTGTTATTATATAAATATTACCTTATACTTACTGATATTATAACTTTGAGTTTTTAATAATTTTCAAGTTTCATTTGTTTGCTGTAAAAACAAAAAGTAGCTGAAAAATGCAACGACAATTTTTTTTTTTTTTTTATAGAAAAATGAGAACGAAAAATTGTTGTTTTTGACATTTAGCTTTATATTCATTTATTTATTTATTTTTATTTTATTTTTAATTAATTCATTAGGTTGGTTTTTTTTTGTTTTTTGTTTTCGTATTTTTGTTTTTGCTTTTGGTTTTTTGTTTTTTGTTTTTTTTTTATTTATTCTTAGACCCTTGATATCCTCAGAAGTTGTGTGTGGTTTATTTTTCATATTTGTATAATTCAACTTAATATGCTTAAAGTATTTTAATTAATTAATACATATACATATAGATAATCGTTAATCGTTAATTGTTATTATTATTATTCATATTATTTTTTTTTTGTTTTATTAATTTTTTAATTTTTTTATTTTTTATTTTTATGTCCGCTTGCTGTAATATATAATATGCCATATATAATTGTTCATATATCGTTGAATATATAGTATATTCCGATATATCCGAGATATATTTATATATATATTCATATGCTTAGTATTTTACGTTTTGCTGTATTTCATTTTTTTTTTCTTCTTCTTCTTCTTCATACTTTGCTCGTTCGCCATTTTCTTTCGTTTTTTTTTATTATTATTGTATTTTTTTTTTTTTTATTAATTTTTGTTTTTTTCACTAGGTTTACAAAAAAAAAATTGTTTATTTTTATTCCATTACTTTTAGTAGAATTTGCCCTACATTTATATATAATATATAAATATTTTTTTTTTTCGGTTTATTTATTTCTTTTTTTTTTAATATTTTTATTTACTATTTTTTCTTTTTTCTTTTGTTTTTGTTTTTAGGTTTATTTTATTTTTATTTGTTTTCTCTGCTGTGAATAGTTGATATTACTACAAACTTGAAGTGTGACTTATTTTTTTTTTTTTTATTTTTCATTACGTTTTTATATTTTTATTTTTATTTTTATTTCTTTTACTAATAAATATAATTTGTTCATTTTTTTTTCAGAATAACTGTCGCTTGGTATTTTTTATTTAGTATTTAGTATTTTTTATTTATTTTTTTTTTTGCTTTGTATTTTTGTATTTATTATATCTCATAAATTCTTGTTGTTGCTAAATTTTGTTTTCTTCCTTTCATCATTTTTTTTGTTTGTTTGTTTGTTCTTGTTCTTCTGTAGTTTGTAAGAATTAGCTGTAGGTGTGTGTGTGTGTGTGTAAGTGAGTATGTGTGTGTCTGTGTGTACTTCTCTGTATGTATGTGTGTGTGTGTGTGTGTGTGTGCAAAAAACGTTTTAATGTTAATTTATCTCAATTGTTTCCCTGTTTCTTTATTCGCTAAGTATTTTTATTTTTATTTTTATTTTTTATTTTTTTTTTTCGCTTGACTTTTTGCCTCTAACATAAATATACTAAAATACGATTTTGTATTTTTTTTTTTTTTGTTTCTCGTTTTTGTTTCTTGTTTCTTGTTTTATATACATATACATACTTCTGTTTTGTTTTTTTTTTTTTGTCTTCTTCATCTTCTTCTTGTTTCCTTTAAGCCATTTTATGCTCTACGCTTCTTCTTCGTCTTTATTTTCATCTTTTTATTTTTGCCATTTATTTTATTTATTTTTTTTTTATTGGCTTCTTATGTGAATTTTTTCTTTTTTTGTTGCTTTTGAAGCAAATTTCATAAATTTTTTTTTTTTTGTTTAGTTTTTTTTTTATATATTTTTTTTTTAATTTTTTTTTTATGCTTGCCAAATTCTAATAGGTAACTGACTCCTGCTCTTTATGTATGTATGTTTTTATTTTTAATTTTTATTTTTATTTTTATGTTTTTAGTTTCATTCTTTCTCATTTCATGTTGTTGTTCTTGTTCATATTCATGTTGTTGTTGTTGTTGTTGTGTGTCAAATTGAATTTTTCTTTGCCAATTAACAGAAGAAAATTGCGACAAAATTTTTTTCTTTCTCACAAAAAAAAAATATATATATATATATATTGAAAAGAAGAGAAAAAAAATTGTATTTTTGAGAAATATTGTTAAATATTTTTTGTATATCGTATTTTTATTTTTTATATTATTGTAGGTACAGTACACACACAGAAATACTAAGTACATATACCAGTTAAATACCAATTGGTTAGTTATTTCTTTATAATTGTATATGGTTATCGTTATCGTTATCGTTATTGTTATCATTATCGATAATTGTATATTGTATATTATTTTTAGTTATAAATATTTTATAATTAAATTTTTCTTTTATTTTTTAGGCGCGAGCGACAAGAAAAAGCCACACTGAAAAAAAAAAATTTCTTTTATCGTTTATTGTTTTTTTTTTTTTTTTTTTTGGTGCTATATATGCTTGCGTTATACAACACTAGTTTACCGTTTAGTTGTAGTTATATTTTTTTTGTTTAGTTTTGCCTTAAGAAATATTTACACAAAAATCGAAACTTTTTTTTTTTACCTTCACATTTTCCGACAAGCTAAAAACTATAACTACAATTTTATTTTTATTTTTATTTTTTATTTTTATTTTTTCTGTTTTCTGTTTTATTTTTGGTTTTTCTTTTTAATCGATAATTTAAAATTATATATCGATTCTTAGCGCTTTCCCCGTACGATAAAGCAAAAGCATTAAATCAAAATTTTTTTTTATATTCATTTTTCTTCATTTTTTTTTTTTTTTTTTGATATAACGCTATGTAATGTATGTGATGTATGTATGTGATGTAATGTATGTGATGTATGAATGTGATGTAAGAGATATATTTTTGATATATGATTGTGATGTTTGTATGTGATGTATGTGAAGTATGTATGTGATGTATGTATGTGATGTATGTTTAAGATGTATGTTTATAATGTATATATGTGATGTATGTTTATAATGTATGTTTATGATGTAAGCATGTGATGTATTTGATGTACCTTGATGTCTGTGATGTATTCTTATGATGTATGTTTATGATGTATATATGTGATGTATGTATGTGAAGTATATATGTGATGTATGTATGTGATGTATATATGTGATGTATATATGTGATGTATATATGTGATGTATGTTTATGATGTATGTTTATGATGTATGTTTGTAATGTATATGATGTATGTATGTGATGTATGTATATGATGATGTATGTTTATGATGTAAGCATGTGATGAATTTGACATACCTTGATGTATGTGATGTATGCATGTGATGTAATATTATGTGTTTTGCATATGTATGCATGTGTGGTACACACACACACGACCCAACACACACATACATAGGCAAAAGTAACATGCATACATATATCAATAGACAGTACATACATAGCATACATACATAGCATAATTTCATAATGATAATTTTATAATCAATATGCAAATATGTAAGATAATACAATATATATATATATATATATATATATATATATAGTATGTATATATAGCTAACTAGCTCTAGCAGTTGCTTAGGTCGGGTGCGGTGTTTGCCAAGTTCTATATATTTCTTCTTTTTTTTTTTTCGTATGTTTTACAAACTAAGTTTTCGCTAACGTTTAATCGCTATCGCCTATCGCTATGGCTATGTGGCTATGGCTATAGTTATCGTTAATCGTTAATCGTTAATCGTTTATTCATTAATCGCTATCGCTTTTAGTATATTATTATTATTATTTATTTTTTTTTTTTAATGCCAATTTTAGTCAAAAATTCTTGTGTTTTATTTTTGTTAGTTGTTGTTGTTATTGTTTTGTATGCTTTGCTTTCTCTATTTTCTTTTGCTGCTTTCACTCTTTATGCACTTTATTTTTTTTTTTGGCCACGATTCTTGTCTAAAAAAAATTTCATTTTTATTTATTTTTATTATGTTTTTTTTTCTGTATTTTTTTTTTTTTTTTTTTTTGCAACTAATTCAGCAAATTTTTTAGGCCCTTTTTTCTCTCTACATACAATTTTGTATTCTTTAATTTTTTAAGTATTATTATTTATTTTTTTTTTGTATCACTTAAGCACTAGCAAAAAAAATACAAAAAAAAAAAATAAAAAATCCCCCAAAATTAAATGCAATATTATAAATTTTTATAGCTAGTTTTTGTTTTTTTTTTTTTTGTTTTTTTACTTCTCTTCTTTCCCTTTTTATTTTTATTTTTTTTTTTTTTTGCAATAAATTCGATAAGCACCAATTCATGAGACAAAATAGAATTTCAAATTGAAAATTGAAAATTGCAAAACCAAAATTTGTTAACTCTGTGTGAAGGTATGTGTGTGCGTGTGTGTGTGTTTGAGCCTTGTTGCATGCAATTGGACGGAAAATGAATCAGCTGCATGTGTTTTTTTTTGACAATTAAGATTTGTGAATAAGAAACGAATCAATGAAACTTTCAGCTTGCTCTTAGCTCACAGCTTGCACTCAGCTTGCAAGTTTCTCTGCCATCATCATCATCATCATCATCAATTTTAGAGCTAAGACTTTGCTGTTGCTTTCTCTGCTGCTGCTGCTGCTTCTATTTCTTGTAATACTGTTTGCTGTTGCTGTTGTTGTTGTTGTTGTTGTTATTAAATTGTTTTGTTGTTGTTGTTTTTTTATTTTCATTTCTTTGCTCGTTTATTGTGTATATAAAATGCAAAAAAAAAATTTGCGCAATTTATGAAAAGCGCAAATTTTTGGGGAACAAAAAAAATTCTTATAAATAATAACAAAAAAAACATTTCGATATTTTACATAATTTTACAGTGTACAATTTATAATATTTATAATAATTATATTAATAATAATAAATTTAGCTTATTAATTTAATAAAATTTTTTTTTAAATAATAAAAAAAAAAAAATATTTAAAATTATTTAAAAATATTTTAGCTGTTTTTTTTTTTGTTTTGTTATCCATTAATTTTTTTTTTTGTCAATTTTCCCGCCCCACAAAAATGCAATAAATTAATTAAGTTTAAAGTTTACATAATATTACAAAAAAAAAAAATATTATAAATATATTTATAATTAATTAATTTTTAATTTTTAATTTTTTATCAAATAGCTAAATTTTATATAGTTTTATTTGTTCTTCTTTTTGTTCTTGTTGTTGTTGTTCTTGTTGAATGATTATGCTTATTGTTCTTGCTTGGCCTTTTATTTTTATTTTTTTTATTGGCTGCGTGCATAATGACAATTACATATTTTTTTTTTTCATATTACGTTTTTTCATGTGTCGTATTACAAATACAGTTACAATTACAATTACAATTACAATTACAGTTACAGTTAAGAGTTACAGTTACAGTTACAGTTACAATTACAGTTACATTTATGGCGCATATTGTTTTTTGTGAGTTTGAAGAGTTTTTTTTTGTTTGTTTGTTTTTTTTTTTTTTGTTTTCATTTTCTGCTTCTTTTTTTTTGCTATAGTTTAAATATGATTTGTATTTTTATTTTTTTATTGATTTATTTTTTATTTATTTTTATTTTTTTTGTATTTTATTTATTATTAATGTTGGTTATATAATATGTTGCATGAGCATAGTGTATATCTATCTCGCTTTAAACTCGCTGAACTGCTGCTATTTATCATTACTCTTCTTCTTCTTTTCAATATGTTTGCTGTCTCTATCTCTGTCTCTGTGTCTATTTTGGTCTAAACTTGGCATAATTATAGCTGCTGAGAAAAAAAAAAAAAAAAACATCTATGCTTTGCTGCTTTTGTTATATTTGTCTCTTTCTTTGCAACATTCTCTCTTTCTGTCTCATTGCCAATTCTTATTATTACTTTTTCCACTTGTTCTTTCTTTCATTTTTTGTTTTTTTTTTTTTTTTTTTTTATATACAATTATTATGTGTCAGCTTTTTATTCGCAATTCTTCATTACACTTTCTCAGCAAAAAAAAATATATATATATTTTTTCTTTCTTTATATAGAAGTCCTAAGCAATCGGATCGGAATACTATAATATGTTGCTGCCATACCTTTTTTCAGTTTCTGCTGCTTCAATTTCCAGCGTTACTTTTTTTTTTTTTTTATTATTTTGTCGCATAATTGAATTTCAAGCATTTTGGCTAAAGTTTTTTTTTTTTGCTGTAAGTTTGTAATTTGGAATATGCGCGCGCCTATTTGTATGCTACATATTTTTGTTCAGCGCTCAACTTTTGCTGTGTCTTCTTGTGTAAGTATGTCTGTATGTGTGTGTGAGTGTGTGTGTGTGTGATTTGTTTAAAACTATGCCAGTCTCAAAAAGCTCGAGTACCACGATTAAATAACAAAAAAAAAAAAAATTTATTTTTTTTTTATTTTAAATTTTTTTTTTTTTTTTTTTTTGCTATATTATATGCAATTACTTAGCGCTGCTGCTGCTGCTGCTGCATTTGCTGTTTCATTTTTCAACTACTTCTTATTGTTGTGTGTATGTATATATATAGATATAGATATATATGCTGGTTCTATATAAATAGTTACATCCATAGAATATAATAGAATAATTTTTTGTTATTGGGCTTAGGTTTAGCTTTTGGGATTTGTTTTTTTTTTTTGTTGTTGTGACTATGAACTAACTTTTCTATATATATATAATAAGAGCATGAACATGTGTATATATATATATATATATGTATAGATATATTCTATATCCTTGCAGACATATACACACATACACATCTATATAGTTTTTGTTATACATTTAGAGAAGCAAAACGCTTAAACAACTAATTTTCTTTCTTTTATTATTATTATTATTATTTTTTATTTATTTTTTATTTTTTCATAATAATATTTATTATTATTATTTTTAATTATTTGAATTATTTTTTTTATTTTTATATATATTTTATGCATTTGCTTTGTCGCATCTAGTTACTAACGATTTTTGAAAAAAAAAATTTGTTTAGCTTTGTGACTTTTAAAAAAAAATTCTTTTCTTTTTTTTTTATTTTTGAATTCGATTAACATATATATATATATATGATCGTTATCGTTATCGGTATATATATATATATATATATATATATATATTTTTTTTTTTATTTTATGCCTATTATAATTAGTTTTTCTTTTCCTTTTTATATTCATTTTCTTCTTGTTGCTTTTTTTTTTCTTCTACTTTTCGACATTTTTTTCTTCTTCTGGTAATACTCGTAATGCTGATAATTTTTTTTTTTATTTTTTTTTTTTTTTATAAATAAATTTATTTAGTTTTTATGGAAATTAAATATTCCCATAGCTCTTTGACTGCTCTCTAAATGAAGCTAACATGCAACAGGCTCAGCATCAGCTTCAGCTTGTTCTTCGGGTGTCGCCGCATGCTCCAATGTTGCCCAGCTAAGACTGCGTCGTCGTCGCGATTGTGTTACACCCGCTGCACCGCCAGTGGCACCCTTCTTCTTCACAAACTTTATGTTGTAGGGATCCTCGGCCAATTCTGGATACATGGCAACATCATGAATATACTCACCCTCATAATTATTAGCATAGCTTTGTTTTAATATCTCATCAGATTCTTGTTGTGTCCATTCAAGCATTGTGGTTAAACCACTGCGTAATGCTTCTTTCTCACGATGCCAGGCTTTACGTACTGCTGTCAATTTAGCATGATGCATAAGACGTTGTTGTTCTTTGGCAACCGTAGTGCCATAACGTAAATTAATTATAGCATGTGCACCATGAATTTTAACATCCAAATAGTTGCCATTGCCATTGCCATTACCATTGCCATTACCATTGCCATTACCATTATTATTTTGAGCATTGGCAGGTGTATTACCAACACCATTGGCAGCATTACCAGCATTACCATTTGCAGAAGTTTCACGTGTTATCTCATGGAATGTTGTATTCACTTGTCCCTGCAAACGTTTCAATTGCTGGCGATCCTCACTGGCACGCCAAGCTTCCTCTTTCACAAAGAAAAATGAATCCTGTTGTGCATTATGTACAACAAATGTGAAGGGTAACAATTTTGAACGATTAAAGACACTTGTATAAACATCACGATAAATAGCATTTGCTGCTGGTACACTTGATACTATAGCTTGACCATCGGCATTACGTGATACAACGATACCTTTACCAAATGGTGGTTCTGTATCTGAACCAATGCTACGTGGTGATGGATCCATAACATCACATTTTAATGCTGATCTTGGTGGTGCTGATAATTGTTCAAAATCAGACATACGACGTACATTAAGATGTGCTAGGAAACCGCTTTCAACGGCCATTGTTGGTATATTATCAAAGGGACGACGCATATTTAATGAAATTGGATTTGTTGGTGGTCGTCCCCATAATGCTGGCGGTTGCCATAAATCACGTGACAATTGTGGCATCAAATTTCCAACATTATAACCAAGTGTACTTAACCAACTGGCAAAATCAGCAGGATAATGTCGCTGTTGTCCAACATTTATTGGATCATTACCATTAAAACGATATAAATGTAAACGTGTTGGTGTTATAATACGTTCCGCAACACGCTGCCAATCGGGTGACATCCATTGTCCAATTAATGGATCATAAACACGTCCATCACCCATATGTACCAAGGTTGTTACTTGATCCAAAATACCGCCACAAAAATCAATTGGTAAATATAAATATGGATTTGAATCATAGACAATATGTCCAAATGGTGAACGCATTATTTCACGTATACCTTCACCATATTGATTGAATAACATTAATGGTGTACCACTTTGATCGGTTGCAACATAATATTTATGTCGATAAACTTGAGCATAAATTAAATGTCCAATATCATCATAAGTTAATGACATTAATTTACCATCACGTGGTGAATATATTTGTGATACTTCATAGGGACGCTGTTGATTTGTATAAAAGAATTGTGTTACATTTCCATAATTATCTTTGCGTGTTGTTAAACGTTTCAAATGATCATAATAATAACGTACATCGAAACGTCCACGTTTCGATGCACGTACCAATAATCCTTGGGTATTATAATGAAAACGTTCCTCACGTGCATTTTGTGCAACCAAACCGCGTCCATCATATTTATATTGTCCTTCACCAAATTTAACAATACGATCTTGTGCATTATATTCCATTGGTATTATATTTCCACGATATGTTAATGATAATAAATTACCATTATCATCATAACGGAAACCCCATGGTTCTTGTGCCTCAACACCAACCAATTGTCCATCACAATCCCATGTATAATTTTTAACATTTGTATAACTATTTACGGCCATATTACGTGTATATGTACGTGTCTGTGATATACGTCCATGTACACCATATGAAAATTCCATACGGAAAACTTCTAAACGATGTATAGATAATGCCATACGTTGTGTCTGAAAACGTCCATCGACGGTACGTATAAAACCAGCGGTGCCATCATGTAATTGTGTTTGATTTAATGCAGGACGACTAAATTTAAATTGTCCAATTAAACTTGGTTGTCCGGTCCGACGATCATATGCATATGCTTGACTAGGTAAACTTTGACCACCAATTCGTCCCTGTAATGCTATCACACGTAATTGATTATCATATTCATAGCTAAATTTGGCATTACTTAAACCAGTTTTGGCAACATAATCGATACGTTCTTCGGTTAATAAACCTGCGGAATATTCAAAATCCCAACGATATTCAAGTTCACGTTCAGCATGTGATACAGTGCTTGGCATTCCTGTTGCTTCATTATATTGAAACTCACTGCGTCCATCACCATGAACAACTTCTGTTAATTGTCCGGCAGCATTATAACGATATACAATACGTGCACCATCACCTGGTAAAATCGTTTGTAATAATGCACCGGCATGACTATAATGCTGTAAATAGGCACGTGTACTGCCAGGTGGCGTATATGTGCAACGTATAAAACCAATTGATGTTTGCATGCTAAAACTATGTCGTGTACCAGATGGTAATACAACATGTCTTAAACCACCGGCATCATCATATTGTAGCACAAATTTCCGTTGACTTGCTAAACCAATTTCTGATACAAGATTCCAATCATTGTAAACAAATGAAATAATTCCATCCTGTTGTGATGTTATCTCGGATAATAAACCATGACGATCATAACTATATTTAAGTTCAGCTGGTCCCCAGGCCCAACCTTCAACACGATTGAAACGATCATATGTAATATTAACAGGATAACCATTTGTTGGATAATATGATTTTGGTAATCCCGATTGATCATAGGCAACAATAAGTATTGGTGTACGTTGTGAATCATAGAATGTCTCACGATTTGTAAATTGATCAAATTCAACGCCAATAACACGTGTTTGATTTACCCAAATTTCACGATTTAAGGTTTGCTGTGGATTACGTACATCTCCAACTAGATTATAAACGGAATACATTGAATTTGTAAGACCATCACCCATGGTAACACTTTGATGTGACCACATTGCCAACATTTCAGCCTCAACGGGTAATGCTGCCTCCAATAATGGATGTCGGGCCACTGCGGATGCCTCAACAATGACACCATTGGCACCATGTATAACCAATGTATTATTTGCTTTCAATTCAGCATCAGCATGTGCACGTCCACGTTTCAAGAATGTTGAACGTACGCCACCTAATACAAGCAATTCATTGGCTTCACCACCAGAGTTACGTTCTCGAGAGAATAATGATTCGACGGATGCATGTACATAGACTGTTAATCCTTTATTATCGGCCAATTGTGAATTGATGCGTACAATTTCACCACTAGGTAATATCATACCAGTAACACGTCCAAATTCATCATATTGATAAATATAAGTTTCACCACCTGATGAACGTGAATTTAATAGTCCCGTATTACTATCATAATCTAATTCAATTTCTTGTCGTCCCTTTTCACTTAATTTTGTCATAATGCCAATACCATTAATTTGTATCTCAGATTTATGATCCTGTGTATTCTCAATGGAACTTACAACATTGCTATAATCACGCAAAAATTGTATTTTATTACCGGATGCATCTGTCACAGTCGATAATCGTCCGAAACTTGTATTTTTCGAATATAGGAACGAATAACGTGTTTTACCCGATGTTAAATCTTTTGTTGCCACATGTTGGCCATAACGATTAAATACATAGATTTCACTAGACGGTGGGAAGGGTATATGAAATTCACCATTCTCATCATGTGATGGCAAATAATGTTCCAGAGCGAGCACATGTAGTGATCCTATAAAGAAATAGAAAAAAAAAAATGAAATTTAACATTTATAGAGTTATATGTGCAGTTATAATAATATTTCTATTTAAGTGTGCGGTATTTTCAAGTCGTGCTATATTTTTTTTTGTTCTTGAAGAGTTTAAATTATTCTTAGTAATTTTTTTTTTATTAATTTTTTAAGATTTTGAAAATGTTTTTTTTTTTTTAATTTTTTTGAATTTTTTGATTAATTTTTGCCTAAATTGCGCGGTATTTGCAAGTCGTGCTATATATTTTTTTTTCTTCTAGTAGTTGAGGAGTTTAAATTATTCTTAGTAATTTTTATTATTAATTTTTTTAAGATTTTGGAAATGTTTTTGTTTTTTTTTTTAATTTTTTGATTAATTTTTGTCTAAATTGCGCGGTATTTTCAAGTCGTGCTATATTTTTCTTTTCTTCTAGTAGTTGTAGAGTTTAAATTATTCTTAGAAACTTTTTTTTTTATAAATTTTTTAAGATTTTGGAAATGTTTTTGTTTTTTTTTTTTTTTTTAATTTTTGATTAATTTTTGTCTAAATTGCGCGGTATTTTCAAGTCGTGCTATATTTTTTTTCTTCTAATAGTTGAAGAATTTAAATTATTAATTTTTTAAAATTTTGAAAATGTTTTTTTTTTTTATATTTATTTTGATTAATTTTTGTCTAAATTGCGCGGTATTTTCAAGTCGTGCTGCATTTTTTCTAGTAATTATAGAGCATGACTTATTTTTAGTTATTTTTTTACAGTATTTTATAAATATATTTTTCAAATTTCATTTAATTTTTATAGAAAGTGCGCGGTATTTTCAAGTTCTTCTACTTTTTACTTTCGATCTTTGCGCAAAATTTTCTCTTAATAATTTTTTTTTTTTTGTATAATTTTTGTAAATATTTTGCATTAAATTTTTCTATTGTGATTTGTGATTTGTGATTTGTTGTTGCGCCATATATACCCCAAGTGTTGCATGATACATGATGCCGGGTATTTTGTACTCTATGCAAATACATAACAAAATGGTCATTAAATTGGTTTGCTTCCTTTCGCTCAGTGGGAGACAAATACACAAAAAAAAAAAAAAACTGGAGACTTGCGACAACGACAGCGACAGCGACAACGACAGCAACAACAACTAAGATGAAGACTGAGCTTTGTCTTCTTCTTCTTCTTCTTTCTCTCTCTGCTTCTCTGCCTTGGTCTCTACTCTGCGCTCTGCTCTATGCTTCTCTGCCTTGTTCTCTGCTCTATGCTTCTCTGCCTTGTTTCTACTGCATTTGCTTAAGCTAAACGCCAACTTCTTCTACTGCTGCTGCTGCTGCTGCTGTTGCTTCTTCTTGCAGCTGTTTACTTTTACTAGACACTGTCTTCAGCACTTCCTCATCTCTCTCTTTCCTTCTCTCTCTCTCTCTCACTTTCTTTTCCAGTCCCTCTCAGCCCTAACCTTTATTTTGTTTTGTCGCCTCTGCTCATAAAACGTTTCAAGTTTTAAAATCACTGCAGCAAAAACAAAATTCGTGTCTCTCTGTGTGTGTGTGTGTGTGTGTGTATGTGTGTGTCTTAAGTATTTTTGTGCAATTTGCTGTCTGTTTTGTCTATTGTTGTTCTTGTTGTTCTTGTTGTTCGTTCGCCTTGTGTTGCGTTTCATTTTAGTTAGTGTTGGAAAATCGCTTTGGATTTGCATAAATTTGCTTGCTTGCCAGCTTTGCATGGCAAACACTGACGACAACAGATGACAGACAGAGTAACAGACAGACAGAAAGACAGACAAAGACTGACTGAGGTGCAAGACAGAGACAGAGACAGAGAGAGAGAGAGAGAGAGAGAGAGAGAGATGTAGTGAAATTGTTAGACAGCGAGCAATGCCTTGAATAAATGACTGAAAGACATTGCAACCAAATTCAGAGAGAGAGAGAGAAAGAGAGCGAGAGCAAGAGTGAAAGAGAGAGAGAGAGAAAGATGCAGAGTCTGTTGCAAGTTTTGCCTAGTAATACAAAATATGCACGCTTTAAACATGCACAAACACGTTGCGACACGCGCTCTGCTAACACAAAGCTAAGTTTATTATACACATTTTCAGCATTCAAAATATTTCAAAATTATGAACAGAAATTTTTGAGCAAAAAATAAAAATAAATAAAAAAAAAACAAAAACAAAAACAAGAAAAATAAATGAAAAAATTTTGCGAATAAAAGTTGAAAATAAATAAATATTAAAAAAAAAAGAAGCAAAATTTATAGTCATGTATTCATTCATATGCACTCATATTCATTAAGTTATTCATTATGCATCAACATTCGACGTCGTGAACATTCATATATTCATTTACATTTGCACTCATATATTCATATAAATTCATATATTCATATCAAAACTAATATTCATTTGCATTCATTTATTCATTCATTTACTCATATATTCATCAACACTCATATATTCATCTACACTCATACATTCATATACACTCATATATTCATATAGACTCATATATTCATTTACACTCATATATTCATATACACTCATATATTCATTTACATTCATATATTCATATACACTCATATATTCATATACACTCATATATTCATATACACTCATATATTCATATGCACTCATATCTTCATATACACTCATATATTCATATGCACTCATATATTCATCAATACTCATATATTCATATACACTCATATATTCATATATTCATATACACTCATATATTCATCTATACTCACATATTCATCTACACTCATATATTCATCTACACTCATATATTCATATATTCATATACACTCACATATTCATCTAGACTCATATATTCATCTACACTCATATATTCATATACACTCATATATTCATCTACACTCATATATTCATATACACTCATATATTCATATAGACTCATATATTCATATAGACTCATATATTCATATGCACTCATATATTCATATATTCATATACACTCATATATTCAACTATACACACATATTCATCTACACTCATATATTCATCAATACTCATATATTCATATGCACTCATATTCATGTACACTCATATATTCATATACACTCATATATTTATCAACACTCATATATTTATCAACACTCATATATTCATATACACTCATATATTCAAACACACTCATATTCATTTACACTCATATATTCATATTCATATACACTCACATATTCATATGCACTCATATTCATCTACACTCATATATTCATCTACACTCATGTATTCATCTATTCATCTACACTCACATATTCATCTGCACTCATATATTCATATACACTCATATATTCATCTACATTCATATATTCATCTACACTCATATATTCATTTATACTCATATTCGTTCATCTACACTCATATATTCATCTACATTCATACTTGTATTCATTTATACTCATAGTTGTATTCATATCAGCAATTGTGAATCATTGTGCGTTTTCTATAGTTGACAATCAAAATATTTTCTTCATGCTTGTTGTTCGACTTGTTGTTGTTTTTGCTGTCTCAGTTTCTGGTTGTTGTTGTTGATTGTTGTTGTTGTTGTTGTTGTTGATTGTTGTTGTTGTTGTCAGTGTTGATTTGATTGCGTTACAGTTCATTTACCCAGCAGCTCAACGCTCACTAAGAAAAACAGCACAGCAGCACATCAAGCGTGTAGGCGGTGGGAGGGGAGAAAGTATATGGGGAATGGCAACTAAGAGTAGGGCCAGGGAGGTAGGGGCAGCAGTGAGTGGGGGGCGCTGGGTTGCCACATTATGGGGTCTCATTTTGAAGAAGTTTTTTTTTTTTGAAAGTCGGGCAAGTTGCCAGGACATTGGCACAGCGCCAACAATTGAAGCGAATTTCAATGTGCAATGTGAGGGCGTGACGCCCCATATTCTCCACCACTTCTCACTTGCTCTCTTGGCATCTAGTCTCCACTCTGCTGTTGCTGTTGCTGTATAATGTAATGTAATGTGTAATGTAATGGTAATGACCCCATAAAGTGAACAACTTGTTTGTGCTTCAACGAAGTTGCTGTTGCTGTTGCTGCTGCGAAAAGGGGTTGCTGCTGTTTCTATTACTGGCTGCTACTGCTGCTGCTTGCTGCTTGCTGCTGTTGCCATTGTGTCGCCTACGACTATGTACGCTGCCTTCCCGTTCCCACACTTCATCTACTGCAACAACAACAACAACAATGTATCGTGTATCGGTTTGTGGGGTCTATCGGTCTATCGGTTTGTTACTCTTCGTTCAGCTTCACTGATTTTAAGCACTTTTTGCTGCTGCTGTTGGCACTGCCACTGCCTCTGCCTCTGCCACTACCTCTGCTGCTGCTGCTGCTGCTTTTTAGAGATTTTAGTTTTGTTTTTTTTTTTTTTTTTGCAAATTTTTGGCATATGCCTTTGGCCCAAAAGTGTTGCCAATATTCATTGAAATGCGAATTTAAGTACAATTCTCATTATGCTTCAGCTAACCGCTGTCTCTCATTCTCCCGTCTCCTTTCTCCCTCTTCTCCCTCTTGCTCGCATTTACTCACATTTTATTGCTGTCTTTGACATTATTCTGCTTCTTTTCTTTCACTTTACTTTTTCCATTCTCCTTCTCCTTCTCCCTCTCTCTCTCTCTCTCTCCCTCTCTCTCTCTCTCTCTGTCACATTTCTCCACCATCAATCAGCCTAAGCCTCTGCTTTAATTTCCATTAAAATATTTAGCAAAATGTTTGCCTTATAAAAAAAAAAAAAAAAAATTGAAATTGAAATTGAAATTGAATTCAAATTGAAATTGAAATTGCATTGAAATTGAAACTGAATTTATTTTATGGCATTACAAGAATAAATAAACTCAAATAAAATTCAATGAAATTTGTAATTTACAAAATTTAATTAATTCTTTTTTTTTATTTTTAGACAAAATGAAAATTAAAATAAAAATAAAAGCAAAAAAAAAAAATAAATAAATTCATTTTATTTTTAGGCAAAAGGAAAATTAAAATTAAAAATAAAAGCAAAAAAAAAAAAAATAAATTCGATTTTTTTTTTTTTGGCTCATTGAAAATCTTTAAAAAAAAAAATATTTAGAAACTTTACGTTGAAAAAAAAGGTTAGCAAAAAATACAAAAAAAAAAAAAAATGTTGACAAAAATTTGAAAGGGGAAAATGTGAAAGGCGGAAGGCGAAAGGCGAAAGGTGGAAGAAAAAAATAAGAAAAGGCAACAGGGGAAAAAAAAAGCAGAAGAAGCCGAAGTTTGTTTCCTATTGCGTCTGGCAGCTAATAGAAATTTGTCAACTTCAATTGCGTTGTCTAAAGAAAAGAGCAGAGGGCAGTAAGAGAGAGAGAGAGAGAGAGAGAGAGAGAGAGAGAGAGAGAGAGAGAGAGAGAGAGAGAGAGAGAGAGAGGTATTGAGGTTCAAGGCAAAAGTGGCAACAGCTGCTAAACATATTGCCAAGCAATATGCGTTATACAAAGAAAGACAACGAAGGAGAGGAAGAGGGAGAAGGATTGAAGAGACAGAGAGAGAGAGAAAGAGAGAGAGAAGGGAAAGAGAGACTAGCAGTCTGAGTAAGCAGTTGGAAAATATAACATTTCCTTTTTGGCAAATTTCAATGCATTTTTTTTTTCATGTTTTTACAATTTTTTTTTTTTTTTTTGCTAGAATTTTTTTCTAGTAATTTTTTTTTTTGCAGAAATTTGTAGACAATTTTTTTGTTGACATTTTTTTTCTTTGTCGATTTTATTATTAAGTATTTTTTTTTTTTTTTTGATGCGTTAAGTGTAAAAATATTGCAACAGCAGCAGCAGCAGCAGTAGTAGAAAAGCGGAAGTGAAATTTTTGCGACACATGGCAAAATATACAAAGCAGCAACAGCAGCAGCAGCCACAATAATTGTTGTTGTTGTTGTTGTTGCTGTTGTAATTGGCCATTATGGTTAGAATAAGCGACTGAAGGGTGTATAATATCTGTGTGTGTGTGTGTGTGTGTGCTATGTGTGCTATATGACTGTGATGACGTGTGGTAAGAGAAAGAGGCAATAAAAAGCGAAACCAATTTCCGTCACAATTTCAACGAGGACAAATTAGAGAGCTTCACACACACACACACACAAGCACAAGCACAGCATTCAGGTAGCAAATGAAAGCGGCAACAACAGTAAAAAAAAAAACAAAATGGCCGACAATAAATAATGAGAGCAAGAAATGGCTAAGAGGCGCAACGGCAGTGGTAACAGCAACGGCAAAGGCAACAGCAACGGCAAAGGCAACGGCAACGGCAAAGGCAAAGGCCAAAGCTAAGGCTAAGGTAGAGCAAAAAAAAAAAAAAAAAAAGAGAAAAGCAGCTGAAAGCGCAAAGCCAGAAAACCCAAAATACGAAAAGCGAAAGCTCAAAAAACCAACAAAAGCCGCATCGTTGGTAAGGACGGTTATGTGGAGGGGGGTTGGGGGGCGTGGCAAGGTATAAATTTGAGTGCATTAGCAAAACGTAATTTGATAAGACCAAAAATGTAATTAATAAATTTCGACAAGGGCCAAACGACTGAGACTACAGACACTGCCAAGGCAGGTGCTGGTGCCAGCAGTTAGGGCGAAGTGTTGGTGGGGATTGAAGGCAGCAACAGCAGCAGTACGTTGGCAAAGCAACAGAAATTAATGAAAGGCAGGACGCGAAAAACGTGTGCAAAAAGACGCAAAAGAAAGGAAAATGAGCAGCAGCAGCTGAAGATGAAACTGAGACTGAAGCAGAGGTAAAAGCAGCAGCAGCAGCAGCAGCTAGAAGTAGCAGAGGAAGCCGTGGAAAGCAAATCAATGGCTATAATTAATCAAGTTTTAGTCGTCGCCATCGCCATCGCCATCGCCATCGTCGTCATCGCCGTCATCGTCATCACCATCGTCTTCACCAAACGTTCTTGTCGACGGGGCCCACGTGTGACTGATTGCCCATGGCCAGTGGCGTAGACAGTAATAGTAAGAGAAGGGCGGAGAGACAGCTGGCAGGGGTGCAGTTTAAGGGAGTTACTACAGGCAACGTGCAAGTGTTTATAGAGAGGAAAAAGCGCAGAACGCGCAAAGCAACAGCAAGAGCTGCATGGACAAAAGCGAAAAAGTGAAAATCAATCTTATTACCTACTCAACGAATTGGCCTGCCCGTCCGTCCGTCTGCCCGTCCGTCCGTCGCCTGTCTTCTCAACAATTTTAGTTGAACTACGTTGTGTATAGTATTACACTGAGCAAAAGCAAGTCTAATTACACTGAAATTCAATTTCAATTACAGTGAAAAATTAAGCAAAAAAAAATTACAAAAAATAATAATAATAAAAATAAGAAATTCGATTTATATAAATTAATATTTTTTTTTTGCTTATTCTTTTGATTTTTTAAATATTTAGAAAAATGTTAAAAATATTTTCAAAATTTAGACAATTTACACTGAGCAAAAGCAAGTTTAATTACACTGAAATTTAATTTTAATTACAGCAAAAAAATTAAACGAAAAAAATTACAACAAAAAAAATAAAAATAAAAATAAGAAATTCGATTTATATAAATAAATATTTTTTTTTTTTTTTGCTAATTCTTTTAATTTTTTAAATATTTAGAAAAATGTTAAAAATATTTGAAAAATTTAGACAATTTAGACTGAGCAAAAGCAAGTCTAATTACACTGAAATTCAATTTCAATTGCAGCAAAAAAATTAAGCAAAAAAAATTACAAAAAAAAAATAAAAATAAAAATAAGAAATTCGATTTATATAAATTAATATTTTTTTTTTGCTTATTCTTTTAATATTTTAAATATTTTAGAAAAATGTTAAGAATATTTGAAAAATTTAGACAAGCAAATTTAGACTGAGCAAAAGCAAGTTTAATTACACTAAAATTTAATTTTAATTACAGTGAAAAATTAAGCAAAAAAAATTACAAAAAATAAAAATAAAAATAAGAAATTCGATTTATATAAATTAATATTTCTTTTTTGCTTATTCTTTTAATTTTTTAATTATTTAGAAAAATGTTAAAAATATTTGAAAAATTTAGACAAATTTCTATATTAAACTAAAAATCAAGCCATATTTAAAAACAAAAAATTAAATTAAAAAAAAATTTTTTTTAATATTTTTTGTTGCTTATTTGTATCATTTTTTTTTTTTTATTTTACAATTTTCAAATTTAAAATATGAAAAAAAAATGTTTTTTTTTTTTCAAAATAATATTTAAAATAAAAATATTTAATATTTTCATGTAAGAAAATTTTTAATATTCAAAAATAGGAAATTTTAACAAATTTTAATATAAAAATAAAAATAATAAATATATTTTTTTTTAATAAAAATCTTTAAGAATTTTGAAAAATCAAAATAAATAAATTTTTTATTTTATTTGATTTTTTTTGTGCCTGTTTTGCTCAGTGTAAGCAACCCTCTCAATGAGCAGACCTACCCCATCTTCCCACCCCCCTCTATGCTCTCTATGCATTGTCGGCGCAGCTCTTACTCTTGCTCTTGCTCTTGTGGCTACTCTGCGCTATGAGCATGCATTAATCAAGTGTGCCGAGAGTGTGTATGTGTGTGTGTGTGTGTGTGTGTGTGTATATGTGTGTGTGTGTAGACAAGACATTCAGTTATTGACATGATGAAGGTAGAGTAGCTGCTTGTAGACGAATTCCGGGGGTTGCGGCAGTTTTAGAGGGTTTTTTTTTTTTTTTTTTTCCGCTGGCCAAACGGTAAAACGTAAATAAGCTTCATTAAAAGCTTACAGAGCTTAAGTGCCACAACATGTGTGAGTGTGTGTGTGTGTGTGCGAGAGTGTGTGTGTGAGTATGTGAGTAGATGTGTGTGAAAAATTGTTGCGTTAATTGCACAGCGAACGAAACAGACAAAAATAGGGAACAAGACGGCGCCAAAGTGTAATGTAGGAGTAGACCGAGAGAAGGCGCAAGAATGTATATGAGAGTGTAAAAGAGAGAGAGGGAGAATGTTAGAGAGAGAGAGAGAGATACAGGTGTAGAGTAAAAGAAAGAAAGAAAGAAAGAGCATATCAAAGGTTGACAGAGCCGGCAAGAATTAGGGCAATGACAAAAAGCTCGTTAATAATGAAAGAAAAGGTTGTAAAAAGAGACAGAGAGAGAGGGAAAAAGAGAGAGAGAGAGAGAGAGAGAGACAGAGAGGGGCATTGGAAGAGTATATATAATCATCAATTGAGTTAAGAATGTTGTGATGGGAGAAGTAGACAAATGTTGAGACTGAGACTGAGACTGAGACTGAGACTGTGGGAAGCCTAATCAGCAGTAGATTTTTTTCTTCTTCTTCTTCTTCTTTTGCTTTTCAAATATATTTACAATTCATATGCCAAGAGATGTTGATGAATTACATTGTATATAACTCTCTCTCTCTCTCTCTCTCTCTCTCTCTATCTCTCTATCTCTCTCTCTCTCTCTCTCTCTCTCTGTTTCTATCACTTTCTGCCTCTGTTTTCATTTCTTTTCTGCAAATTGTATTGGAATTTTACAAACATTTTTCATTTATTTGTTTTGGTTTTGCAGCAATTAATATAAATAAAATTTTGCACCTCTCTCTGCGCTTCTCAAAATGCTTAAAACTTGGAAATTGTAAATTTACATTTAATTATATAAATTTTATCTTTACTTTGCTTCTGCTAGTGCAACTGCAAATGATTTCCAATTGTTTTTTTTATTGTTCCTGTCATCTAAACGCTGTTTATTTATATTCGCGCCTCTTCTCTGCGCTTCTCATAATAATTATAAGCAAATTTTATTTATACAACAAGTGAAATAATTTCTACAAACTGCTTGTAATTGAGTTCCTATGTGTTCCTATATGTTCCTATGTGTAACTGTGCCTTTCTCTGCGCTTCTCAAAATGCTTAAAACTAAATTTCAGCTGCTTGAAAGTTCTTTTACTTTCTTAACATTGAGTTAAGGATTTTTTTTTTATTTTTATATGTTACATATGAACTTTATCATCTGGATTTCGTATATTTTCTGGTATAAATAATATAAACTTACCTTGATCGGCAACATTGATGACACCATCTTGTGCGACAGCAATTGCTGATATTGCTTGGAATCGTGCATTGGATGAGAGTAAAGTTTCGGCATTGCTTAAGGTGCCATCATCATTGAGGGTTGCCGTTTGTCCTAAACCGTTAAGCGTTGAGCCACCGGCGCCAACAGTTGTCTTGGCGCCCAATAATACAGTTGTTGTTGTTGTTGGTCCTGTGGACATTAGATTGCCATTGCCAGTAACGATGCCAGCCAATGTGCCTGAATTGATGCCGTTGCTGCCACTGATGCCGCCGGCACAGATACAGGCACCGCCTTGGGTAGAGCCACCGTTACCATTGCCATTGCCATTGTTATTGTTGTTGTTGTTATTGTTGTTGTTATTGTTGTTGTTGTTACCATTGACGTTGCCGTTAGCAGCGCTGCCATTATTTCCGTTTCCGCCAGCTGGTGTCGTTGGTGTTGTGCCGCCATTATTGCGTGTCGGATTCACGGTCGTTGAATAGGCGCCACCATTGACTCCCCCTGGCAAACCGCTGGCTGTGGAACCATTGCTGCCACTTCCAATTCCACAGTCGCATGTTTGTGAGCTGCACAAGAAGAACAAGAACAAGAATGAGAATGAGAATGAGAATGAGAATGAGAAAGAGATAGATGATAGAAGATTATAGTTGTAAAAGTAGATGGGAGAGAGAATGCGCTTTATAGTAATGCAACAGGAAATGCTTAGAGCGTTAAACCAACCAAAAAGGGAATTCATCCTCCAATGAGTTACTCGTAACTTCTACTAAAAAAAAAAAACACAGACATTCCCATTACACTCTCCAAGAAATTAACAAAACGAGAAAGACAACTTTACGACTCTATAAAATTTATTGTTCTATTTAGTTTTTCATTTGGATGAAACTTGTTATGGTTATCCGATGCATCCTAAAAGGAAATAGTGTCAGCTTTAAATCTGCTTGCTGCACATCGGATAACTATAACATTTTGAAAAATCTTAGAAATAATAAATCCTATGCTTTGTATAAAAAAAAAAAGTTATTAACTATAACATCTGAAAAAAAAATCTTGGAAAATTGAGTTAAAAAATTTTCTTTGCAGTGTAGTCTGCCACACACTCGTCTGCAGTTGTTGTTGTTGTTGTTGTTGTTGTCATTGTTATCTGTGGCACAGGCAACGTTTACATGTCGCGGCCACGCCCCAAACTTAAAATGAAGCATACTCCGCACCCAGTAAGCCGCCTACTATGTAGTACTTCTGCAGGCACAAAACCGGAACACGGCGACTGTCAGTGGCATAGTCCGGATACACATTGGTACAGGGACAGGCAGAGTGGCAGAGAGAGAAGCAGATAGATATAGAGACAGAGATCGGGGTAGTTATTGTAAGTAAAGTGTGTTGTGTGAGGAGGAGGAGGATTTTGGAGAGAGAGAGAGAGAGCGTGTGGGAGTTGCTCGACAAAAGGCAACTTGGACGCGTATTTATGATGACATTGTTTGTTCGATAAACATGCTCCAAAAAGTAAAGTGCAGAGCAAAACGAGCAAGCGAGCGAGCGACCCGTTCGCTTATCGCCAACTGGCACGCCCACTATCGTTGGCGCCTGCCGCTTGCAACACCCACACACATTGAAGCAGTGACAGAGACTGAAACAGAGACAGAAACAGAGACAGAGACAGGAATAGGGAAGAGTAACCTTCCGCTTTATAAAAAGGTTGATTTATAGTTTCTGGCATTTGCGGTGTCTGCTAATTACTTTGCCACGTCTGCGTCAGCCACGCCCCAACAGCAATAGCAGCACCTGCGCCATTCCCAAGCTTCACTTTACCTACTAAAACTCTTTCCATCATCACTCTTAACCCGCTTCCTCCCGTAAAACTCATGCTTTAAGTCTCATCGTTACGTTTCATCAAACTATTCGCCATAGAAATTCTATTAGATTAAATAAACTGCCATTGCATAAAGTTGCAAACATTTTGTTGTGTATTACTATGTCTATGTGTGTGTGTGTGTGTGTGTATGTTGATATCCAGCTTGGGGCTGTCTCAGACACGAACCTAGCGAACACCAAATTAATTGCTTTAGTTTGTTCAATTTTTGTTTTACTCACAAATTGAGAATAGAGAAAATATAAAAATAATAATAAGAGAAAGAGACAGAAAGAGTAAGAGAGAGAGAGAGAGAGAGAGAGAGAGAGACAGAGAGAGAGCAATAGTGCAGAAGAGAATTTATCCAAGTGGTCAGTGTGTGTGTCTGTGTGTGTTCGTGTGTTTTCTCAGTCTTTTTCTCAGTGCGCATAGAATTCATCAATATTTTTGAAATTTTCTATTATACAACACTGTTTAATAGTATTGCTAAACGAAATTCAGTTTTAAGTATTATTAAAGTTCAAATAAAAAATTTTAAAATTTTTATTTATTTATTTATTTTTTTTTTTAATTTTCCACTTTACAACACGCTTTAATAGTGTTGAATAATTTTTGAAAATATATATTCGGTGTTTTTCTAAGTGAGTTTTCAGCATTTTCTATTAGTCAATAAAAAAAATAAAAATAAATAATAAAAAATAAATAAAAATAAAATAAAAAAAATTCTTCAACACTCAAAATTTTTTTTTTCTTTTTTCGCATTTTTTTTCGCCACATTTTACAACACTGTTTTCTCGAAAAATATTACTTGCTGCTGCTTTTTTTTTTGGCATTTATTGCTTTGCTTTTGTTATTTGATGTTTTCATTTTCATATTTCGGCAGTTTTTTTTTTTGTTGTGTAAATTGTAAAATTTTTGAAACAGTTTCCAACACAGTTATGTAGCTGCATTGTTTGCCTTGTTACCATTCTGCAACCCAATTCAACACTACAAATAATTCTTTTTTTTTTTGTTTTTTTTTTGTTATGTTTTGTGAAGTTTTACTGTTGTTATATAAACTGCCAAAAATCTGCCCAGTTTGCACTCATTCTCATTCTCTCTCTCACTCTCACACACAATATGCAAATACTAACACACGAAGACGGACATGGACATGGACATGGACATGGACATGGAGACGGATACAGACACAGACATAGTTGCATGGATGAATATGGACAGTGGCAATTCCCAAATGTTCGAAATTCCAATTAATTTTTTGGTCAACAATTTTTATTTTTTTTTTTATTCTTGTTGTTGGGCGATGAAGCAAGAAGTGAAGTGTGTAAGAGAGAGAGAGAGAGAGAGAGAGAGTAGACGGGCCTAAAGAGGCGCCAAAGGCTTTAAAAAGCGTTTTAATCAAGTCAAATAAAGTAAACTGTGTGCGGCATATCGATTGGCTTCTAAAACACACACACACACACATACGCACACAGTGTGTGTGTGTGTAGTGCAACGTCTCTGCCAGCTGTAGTTGCATGTGGCATTTATTGCCAACTTTTGCTGCAATTTTGCGAAAATTTTGTGCAACAGCAGCTGAAATTTGTTGTTTTTTTTTTTTTTTATTATTTATGCCACAAACACACACACACACACACACATACACATATAGTGTAGGCTCTGACACAGCAGCAGCAGCAAACCTTTACTCTTATTGCTGCTGTTGCTGTTGCTATTGCTATCGTTTGCCAAAATCCAAAAATTAAAACCTCGCATCTTCTATCCTTCCCCCCTCCCCCCCCCCTCCTCTTGCACATAATTGGGTCAAATATGCGCATAAACAAGTTCTCATACCCAACAGCTATACCCTCAATCAACCTCGACCTTTCCTATCTGCTGCTGCTGCTAATACTTACTGCTGTTGCTGCTGCTGCCTTGTTGTTGACCCAAGCAATGGCATCCATCAATGGGTCAAAGGGCCAATGGGTTTACTCATACTACATAGTAGTAGCGCATCTCTCTCTCTCTCCAACAACAGCTGAATATTTTTTAGTTTTTTTTTTTTCACTCTATAACGACAAAAATTTATTGTTTGCCTCTTTTATGCCAGAACCGTAGCGTCGTCGTGTTGTGTTTGCTGCTGCTGCTGCTGCTTTTGGCAGAGAGAATTTTTGGTTGACTATGCAAAGAATTAATGTTGCTAATAGCATAATCGAAGCAGCTCAAAACTCTATATCTACATGTCTTTCAAGTGTTGCCTTTGCTGCCATAGCAATATCTTCTGCTAACACATAAACATGCCAAGTACTTTTTGAAAAAAAAAAATACCAAATAGTATTACAAAAAAATACTAAACAGCATAGAATGTTGCTAAAAATATTTATAAGTATTTAAAAATACCAATAAAAATATTTTAAAAATATCAAAGAGAATTTAAAAAATACTAAAAAATATTTTAAAAATACCAAGAAATATTTTTAAAATTCCAAAAATTATTTTAAAAATACCAGCATTTAGAAAATACCAGAAAGTATTTTAAAAATACGTAAAAGTATTTAAAAAATACCAGAAAATATTTAAAAAATACCAAGAAGCATTTAGAAAATACCAGAAAATATTTTTAAAATTCCAAAAAGTATTTAAAAAATACCAGCCTTTAGAAAATACCAGAAAGTATTTTAAAAATACCTAAAACTACTTAAAAAATACCAAGAAGCATTTAGAAAATACCAAAAAGTATTTTTAAAATTCCAAAAAGTATTTAAAAAATACCAAGAAGCATTTAGAAAATACCAGAAAGTATTTTTAAAATTTCAAAAAGTATTTAAAAAATACCAAGAAGCATTTAGAAAATACCAAAAAATATTTTAAAAATTCCAAAAAGTATTTAAAAAATACCAAGAAGCATTTAGAAAATACCAAAAAATATTTTAAAAATTCCAAAAAGTATTTAAAAAATACCAGCATTTAGAAAATACCAGAAAGTATTTTAAAAATACCTAAAACTACTTAAAAAATACCAAGAAGCATTTAGAAAATACCAAAAAGTATTTTTAAAATTCCAAAAATTATTTTAAAAAATACTAGCATTTAGAAAATACCAGAAAGTATTTTAAAAATACGTAAAAGTATTTTAAAAATACGTAAAAGTATTTAAAAAATACCAGAAAATATTTAAAAAATACCAAGAAGCATTTAGAAAATACCAGAAAATATTTTAAAAATTCCAAAAAGTATTTAAAAAATACCAAGAAGCATTTAGAAAATACCAAAAAATATTTAAAAAATTCCAAAAAGTATTTTAAAATTACCAGCATTTAGAAAATACCAGAAAGTATTTTAAAAATACCTAAAACTACTTAAAAAATACCAAGAAGCATTTAGAAAATACCAAAAAGTATTTTTAAAATTCCAAAAAGTATTTAAAAAATACCAAGAAGCATTTAGAAAATACCAGAAAGTATTTTTAAAATTTCAAAAAGTATTTAAAAAATACCAAGAAGTATTTAATAAATACCAGCATTTGGAAAAAATACCAAGTAGTAATTAAAAAATACCAAGCAGTATTTTAAATATACTAAATGCTGTAGAGAAACTGATACAATTCTTAACAGCATTAAATAAAATACTAAACAGTATTTTAAACATACTAAAAAGTAATAAAAAAAAAAAATACTAAACAGTATTTAAAAAAAACTTGAATTTTTTATGCTGCATAGTTACATTTCCACATCTTAAACTTTATTCAAAATTTTATTATAATTCCCATTGGTTGCATTACCCAAAGTCGCATCTCATAATAAATATTGGATAATTTCTAGTACTTACCCAGAACCTTCCTGTTTACCAGCAAAGTAACGCATATTACCAGCAGTATTGACAACACGTATAGAATTGATACGCCTCGAATCACTGTCCGCAATATATAAATCACCAAATGGTGAAAATGCCATGGCAAGCACAGTGCCGAGTACATTATCAGTAGCTGTCTTATTGACACGACTATCCTGAGCATTATTACTGCAATGCAATGGTGTTCCGGCGACAACACGTATTTTCATATCGGATGTAAGACGTAATACCAAACGATCATCAATGAAATGTAATGAACCATCGAGTGGACTCAATGCTAAGCCTGTTGGCCATTGGAGTTGAGCTTGATTGGCCATTAGGGTGCCAGAACATGGTGCTGGACTCCAATGATTATGATGTCCATGATGTCCGATAAGTGTATGTATGACACCTTTAGGATCAACAGCACGTATATTGGTGCCATCGGCAATATACATTGTACGATCGGCAGCAATGGCCAAGCCTTTGGGATGGGAGAGTCGTGCTTGTAGTGCAGCACCACCATCACCACAATTGCCTTCATCGCCGGGTATACAACGTTGTCCACTGCCCACAACTGGTTCGCTATTAATGCTTGGATCCTTAACCTTTTCGAGTCGCAATAAACGTAAGATTTGATGACGTTCCGGATCTGAGATATATAAATGTCCATCAGCTGGGGATACAGCCAAATAATATTGATAGGAAACTTGTGTTGCGCTCAATTGTAGTATGGTAAAAACTTTGCCATCAGGTGTTATGCGACGCACTAGATTGAAATCACCAACATAGAGACTACCATCGGGACCGGTTGCTAATGCAATTGGTGTCAAAAGTTTTGCATCCTTTGCAACACCATTGCAATAATCGGGACAATTTAATGGTCGCTGCAGTCCTGTGCCCATAACAACTTTAACAGTTCGTGGATATTCCTTCATATGTAATGTGCTGCCATCACCCTTTTGTAGGATACCCTCATGGAAATTATAATGATGATGTATATCCAATCCCCATCCACCAATATCAGAAATATCAACATCATAACCCTGCAATTTAGCTGTCTGTGTTATCCAGACAGGAGTTTGACATGTTGTATGCTGATAACCAACAGAAATGCGTGCTATGGTAACGCCATAGACCTTCTGACGATAAACATTACGTTTATTCCAAGCGAATGTATGTATTAAATTTGGATCTGCCTCATAAGTTTTGACATGTAGTGCACCTTCGATTTCAACGCCAACATGTACATGCGTCAAAGTTTTTGGTATTGCTTCCGATGTTAAACGCATGCGTACGATACTTAAATAGCCCGAGGCTTGTGATGATTGATAAGTTAAATGTAAATCGGAGCCAGGTATTTGTATAGATTCTTGAACAATCTGTGAATGAGAAAAAGCGGAAGTTAAAATTAAATGTTCACATGAAAAGAAACAAAACAAACAAAACAAAAGAAGAGAAGAAAAAGATTAAAAGTAAAAAGTTAAAGGAAGAAGAAAGTGAAAAAAGAAATATAAAAAAAAAAGTCCGAAGTTTTTTTTTTTTTTTTTTGAAGAGTTGGAAAATGTTAGTTGTGGAGGTGGTGGGGTGGGGTAGGGTGGATAAGGTGTGCTTAAGACTTTGGATGAGAATGAGAATTACAATTGTCGCTGCCACTAAGTGACTTGGTTATTCAGCCACAGGCCACAGCTGGCATGATTCGAATGCAGCAATTAAATGTAATGCGCTGCTCTCTCTCTCTCTCTCTCTATCTATCTCTTTCTCTCTCTGTGTCTGTATATCTTGCTCAGTCACTGTCCGCCTCAACTAGCTTCCATCTGTTACTACTTCTGGTACGTCGTCGTCGTCGTCGTCGTCGTTGTCGACGTCGAGCCAGATGCAAAGTTATAATGTCATTAGGGCGAACTTTAAATTAATTAAAACTACGCTGAGTCCAGCTGCTGCCAGGACCGCTAATTAGGAGTGGCATTAGGGCAGCGACAGAGACAGAGACAGTGAGTATATGACAGAGAGACAGAGACAGAGACAGAGAGAGAGAGAATGTGAGCAAACATCTTGCAAATTATAAAAGGGGCAGAACTAGAGAAAACAGAGAGAGCGCAGGAACTGGCAGGAGAGAAAAGCGAGAGTAAGGGGGGGAAAAAAAAGTTAGTTGTTCGCTGTAAACTCACCTGTGTCTCGGCAAAGATAACACGTTTGCCTGGCATTGCGCCTACACCATTTGGCATCCAAGTGCTTATCAATTGTGGCTTTAATTTCTCATGATCATGATCCATGCATATTTTACTGGCATCGTTTGCCTCATCCGCCGTATGATAATGTATGGAATTGAGGAATGTTAATGCTGGATTCAATGGAGCAACTCTGTGAAAAGTAAAAGTAAATGGAAATGGAAATGGGAATTTAATTACATTTATTGAATGTTCAATATATATCGTTTATCGATAGCATTGTCGATAACATTATCGATAATAATATCGATAACACTGTTGATAATATTATCGATAGCACCATTGATTACATTGTCGATTATATCATCGATAACATCATCGATAACATTATCGATAACGCTGTTGATGATATTATCGATAGCACCATTGATTACATTATCGATTATATCATCCGTATCATTATCTATAACAATATCGATAATATTATCGATAACATTTTCGATAACATTATCGATAACACCATCGATAACATTTTCGATAATATTGTTGAAAAAAATATAAATTAATTGAGTGCAAAATTATTTAGTTACTTGTACATTTCCCCACTAATCGATACTTATCGATAAGTTTTCGTTAATTGACTTACTTGATATTGCGACTTGTTGTCTCATCATCATCGCTCAATTGCATTTGCACTGGCGGCAATACCACAATGCGATTCCATTGGACAAACACTGTACGTGTTAATGGCCGGAAGGGTGACCGTTGGAATTGTAGTGTAACTGCACCACCGCCATTAACCAATACATCAAACCTATATTGATGAAAAAGTGAGAGAAAAGAAATTGTGAAAAATTTATTAGTTGCTGATAATTATACAAAAAAAAAATACTCTAGAAAAAAATACTGCAGAATATTTAAAAAAAAAAAATACTAAATAGTAGTTGCATTTTTGAAAAAAAAATTTTTTAATTCAAAAAATACTAAATTGATTTACACAAAAAAAAAATAAATAAAAAAAAATGAATTACATTTTTTTTAAATATTTTTATTTTTTCTATTTATTTTTTTTTTATTATTTTTTTTTTTATTCTTTTTTATTATTATTTTTTTATTATTTTTTTTTCTATTTTTTTTTTTTTATTATTTTTTTAAGTTGTGTAATTTTGATAAATTATTTTCTGTCTGTCTGCTATGCGCATAAATCAAGTGAAAATTAGTTTTATAATAGTTTGAGATTTCGTGCCACGAGACGCTGCTCACGCACGAAAAACACCTTTACATGAAAATTAGTAGAAAATAAAAAAGTTAGATATCCCAAGAGTGAAGGAGAGAGGGAAGGGTGCAAGCCGTGTAAGAGCGAGAAAGCAAAAATTTCACGCGCACAAAAACATGCAAATTAATATTTTAATGAACTTTTGACTTTAGTTTCATCTGCAGCAGCTCATCGCTCATCGCTGTCGCTCCTTTTCCTTCAACACTCTGGGTGCGTTTTTTGACGCACGAGCGCAGATATGCTGCATGAGTTGTGAGACGTTTTTTTATTATTTTTTTTTGTTTGTTAAGCTTGCGATGCCCTTGGCAGCAGCAGCAGCAGCAGCAGTAGCAGCCGCAGAGAGCAAATGCTGTGCCCAGATAATACCTCAATTGTTTGTTGAAATTGAAAAACTTTAGGAACAACAGCAACAGCAACAGCAACAACAACAAAAATAACAACAAGCAGCAGCAGAACAATTGCCAAAGCATAAGTTGAGTCGCCTCAGCCAGAGACCAGTGGCAGCGCCCTACTTGTGGCACACTCATGCGTTAGCCGCATTAAATATAATG
>JBAMBR010001606.1:0-20036 GCA_037044475.1 Zaprionus obscuricornis
ATACAGCTATGGACACATAAATAGCACAAATCGAAATTGTATTTTTGAGCTGTGATTTTGCCGGTATTTTACATCGTATTTTCAAAATTAAGATTTCAAACGTTTTCTTAACTCTTCTAGATTGTGTACAATCAAAAATTTTAAAGTTATCACTTTTAGTTTGGTTTTAATCTTCATTTTTCTTGGAAAAGCCATAATTTGGCCTGGTCACAGAAATAGCACATTTTAAGATGTTGCTGATTATTCTAAGAAAATGAGTTTAAGACTAATAATTTTGATGCAGAAATTTAGTATTTGATTAAATATCCCCGATTTCCAATAACGATATTACATTTTTCATCCATATTTTCTTCTTCCTGTCGACTCCTTTCTTGCAGGATGAAGTTTCAAGTTTCTTGGAAATTTGTCACTATGTATTCAATTCATACAATTTTTTTTTTAAATAATAGATTTTAACGTTCTTACAATAATATTCCAGGTGATTGATGCCAGGACTTTGAGCCTGGAACTACAAAAAACAATAAAATCGTCCTTAAACCACTTTATAACGACCCTGCATGTGCGTGTTCTGTCGTTGTCTTACGTAAATATCCAGTTTACGGTCATATTTTTAAAATCATTTCGTTATATTTAAGTTTAGAGAATGTATAAATGTATTAAAATTATGATTATGACATATATTTGTTGAAATCGGAACCCTACCATGCAACGAAGACATAGCACAATACTTGAAACATCCTCCATAGTACTTCACTATCTTCATTGTGCACAGAAGATTGTGTACTTCTCACTTTTAACAACAAAAAACATTTCTGCCATCGGGTCCAACCTTATTTATTTTAGTTTTGACACTTTACACCAGGATATTCCATAAAATAAGGATTTTTCCCCACTAAGATCACTTCACACGATCTTCGGCTGTTATGTTTGTTAAATATTTTATCTTGCCAGGTGTGTCATTTTTCTGTTGGTGCTTCCACGAAGCCAAACTAAGTTTAGTCTTGTAGATACTAGTTTCCTGAAGACATAGATACCCAATTCAATACACATTTCTAGCGTAACTAGACGATACGGCTTAAAAGGACTCATATTGTCCTTATGCACTATAAGCCTATAGGCACTATGATCCATCTGGTATGCCTTTCGCATATGATTTTATTACTCAAACAAATAGGTTGGACTTGTATTTACGTGTTTATAAGGATTCTACACAATTTTTTTTAATCCTTTCATTATTTTAGCCATTTTAGTTGGTTTTTTCAAAGATTCAGTAAGTCCACATATGAAGGTCCTTTCTTCGCCTGAACAGCGCTTTTTTTGACCAATTTTAATAAAGTTTAAATTAATCCTGTTAATTCATTAATAGAATATTAGAAACAAACTCAAAAACCCAAAAAAATAGCTTTTTAATCGATAATATCGTCTTTTTAAAAAAAATGTGCTATTTCTGTGACCAGCTCAAATTATGGCTTTTCCAAGGAAAATGAAGATTAAAACCAAACTAAAAGTGATAACTTTAAAATTTTTGATTGTACACAATCTAGAAGAGTTAAGAAAACGTTTGAAATCTTAATTTTGAAAATACGATGTAAAACACTATCAAAATCGTCGTTCAAACATACAATTTTGATTTGTGCTATTTATGTGTCCATGGCTGTATATGGCTATAGTCATAGTCATAGTTACAACTACAGTTACAATCCAAATTCTTCTTGTTGTGTGTCCTGTTTGTTTGCGCTGTGGCAAATGCGAAAAAGTTACCACCCCACCCAGTCAGCCTCACTTACATTTCTCCTACGCCCATTGTCCATTTACATCCACTTTGGGCATTCGCACTCGCCAAATAAATGCACCTTGGTTGGCCCAAAGGACACGCTTCGTTGCCTCGCTAGCCGCCAGGATTGTTTACCTGCGGAATGGCTTGGTCCTGTTGGCAACTGTTCACAACGCTTGCCAATCCTTGGCAACGCTTGTCGACTGTTGTTAGTTCTCTTCTGCTGCACTGTTTATTCTCTCTCTCTCCATTTCTCTGTGTCTCTTTCTCTCTCTCTTCAGGCGCTATAGTTGGATGTGCGCTATGGGAATTCATGTATTAAGTTTGTAGTTCTTTTACCTTGAAGTTCATATAGAAGATTCGAGATAAACAGTACATTAAATGGATTTGCAGCTGTGCTGCGCTAGTTAAAGGATGTTATGGAATTTTTATGAATTATGTAACCTAGAATTATTTGGAAATATAGATGTATAAATATATATATATCTATTAAAGCGATAAAAGTTTGATTTTTCCAGGAACTATTTATAGATTTTTAATTAATTTTTTTTTATAAATTTCACAACGTTGACAATTTGAACCTAAGTTTTATTTTTATTTCTATAGTTCGGTTCCGGATTTAATAGTAACTTATGTTAAAGAGCATTAAAACTTCGAGAATGCAGGAAAATGTTTGCTTAAGTTTCTAGTTCTTTTTCCCTACATTTTTTTTTACTATTTGTTCTGGCCTTGTTGACAAACCTATTGCAATTTGATTGATTCTACGATTGTTTGACACACACATACACACAGTCTCTCTCTCTCTCTCTTTGTCTCTTTTGCACACACACACACAGGTACATGCATAATGAATGGCAAGTGCATTTCGCCTTCGCTCTTGGTCTTGTCTTTCAATTGTTTGCCAAAGAGTCCTCAAAGTCATGAATTAGCCAGGCTAGCACAAAGTGTTTATTTGTGCTTGTATATGCTTGTGTGTATATGTATGTATGTGTGTCTAACAGTAATTGTGAATGACACAGTTGATTCATCAGCCGCTTTGGTCAAAACCTAACAATGACATCGAAGCAAGGAATTATCAAGGCTGCTGATGATTGTGTAATGCGTTTATTGTCCTTTTGTTCTTTGTTCTGTGTCCTTCTCTCTGTGTCATGTTCAATCTTTGGCATCAAGCCAGAATCTATTCTAGGTGTCACAGCAAAAAAAAAAACTTCCCCTTTGGCTCTACGTATCTCTCTCTCTGTCTATCTCTTTCACTCATTGCTTATCGCATACTTCAATCTCATACCACAAACAACATTTTTCCACTTAATTATAAATTTCAATGATCTCGTGGAACATAGAATGAGGGGCAGAAGCGTGTAGTAGAAGATGCAGTTGGTCTACGGCCATATGGACAGCCCACTAATGTGGCTGTGGCAAGTCCTTGTTTGGGGCGCTGCTTGAATTAAAGCTGGAATGCCGCAAAATAATGCATAATGCAAACAGCGTGGAGGCGATTCCTGATTCCCTGATTCTTGATTCCTCTCTGATTTTCTGATTTCATTGGCCGACGTCGGCGATGACGACGACATCGATACAATGGAGATTGGCCAATGATTGCTGAATTTTTAACAAAAGCTCGCACGTGACAAATCCTTTTATGGCAGCGCAGTAGCTTCCAGGGATGTTGCAGGCGACAAACGGTGATGCTGGTAATGGTGACGGTGGCGATGGTGATGGCGACGTCAACGGCGCCGACGCCAACTGTATGAGGGAACCCGAGGGGATTCAGTTGCGGGCATATAGTAAACGTGTTGAACGTTATGACAACTGCAGGCACGAGACTGTCGCTCGATCAGCGTGCTCAGAGCGCATCTGGACAAACTTTAACAGCAGGCGATGCCGACCAGAACCAGAATGAATTGAAATCAAAATTAAATAGCAGAACGAACTTTAGATACTCTCACAGTGACAATACTTAATGCGGAAAAACTTGAAGGAGTTGCTGTAATCGTCAGTTGATCGTGTTGTTAATGATCTCCAGGCACACTTTCGCATTTAACCAAAGGTAACATGGCTTTTAATTGCAGCACAAGTCAACAGTGGCAGCAGCAGCAAAAAAAAAACGTAGTAACAAAGCCTTGGAAGAAGAAGCCTTGGAACGCTGTGCAGAATTCTTGCATTAATCAGAAAGTCAACGGAGCTGCCAAGCGATGCGATTCGATCAACGATCAACGATCATAAACGAAAGCAATTGGCAAGTCGTATTTTTTTTTTGCTTTTCTCCAACTTCTTCCGTCTTACGTTGCACATGTTGCAAATGTTTGATCGCCCTTGTTGTCAGTCGTTGCAATCGTTTCATAGTCTCAAGTCGCCTCCATTATCATAATCAGTTGGATGCAGCAGCGCAGCTGGCAATACGGTTGAACCTGTGCCGAGCACGCACCAAGAAATTCCTGCGGCTTGTATTGAATGGGGAATGTCTGGCGGTCAGGAATGTCAGTCCTCCAGTCAACACTGGCCAACTGCCCAGCTGGCTGTTTAGCTTGCCTGGCAGCCTGGCAACCTGGCGACGTCTACAGATCGAGTTTATTGAATAAACATTGCGATTCGATTCGTTCAACAAACAGTCCGCAACTGTCTTTGCAGTCCGGTGGCGTCAGCACAGTGTGCTGCGTTGATTTTTCATTGCTGATAGGCTGTGGAATCAGATCAGCTGCTGCGAACTTTGGAGTCAATGGTTGGTTTGTTGCTGCTCTTGCTTGTGGCTCTTTTGAAGGTGCAAAATGCCTTGCGCCTTGGCAACGGCCTCGGGGGACGCGTATCAAGCCAGAAGGCAGTAGGTTGCCAGCCAAGCAAAGCCAAGCGCGCGGTATTAAATCAATGCCAATCCATAAATGGTCTATTGCAACGCATAGATACAATTGGCATATCTTTCTCTTTCCCTCTTCCTCTGTGTCTCTCTTTCTCTCTTTCATTATGCTACAAATATTCGCAAATCGTTAAAGACAACGGGCATCCGACATACGGCTGCCTTTGAACAGTTTTCCAGTTAAAACACATTAAAAGACTTGGAAGTATTTTGATGGCAGTAAGGTGTGAATCTAGCCTGATCCTTTATAGATCATCAGACAATCAGTTTACATATTTCATTGTTAATGCTACAATTTCCAAGTCCTACAGTTACTACAGTTATAATAGTTGTTAGTTAGCTTTCTTAGCTTTCTTTTACAGTTTTAAACTCTAAAGTTTTTTCTTTAAATTTCTCTGCTTATTATTCTATTAGTTTCTATTTGGCTTAAAGTTTTCTTTGATCCTTACTTTCTCGACACAGTATCTCCAAAAGTCCCTTTTGGAGTTGTTTAGTTGTTAGTTTAAAACATACACAAAGTACTATATCCTACGATAGATAAGTTTTCGTTCTATTCGAAAATTGCCATTGATTTCCATGCAGAAGACTAGCGCAAGCACGGAACAGTTCGGATAACTGTAAAGTAAAAATGCATGTTTTTTATTCCATCTCCGGTTTTGCTTCTAATATTCGCTTTGACTTGTGGCCCAATGTCGAGAACGTGACAATGCCAAAAAGATGTGAGGAATGAGAGTAGGAGGAATTGTGGCAGGGGTCAGAGCCAAAGGCAGTAGCAGCTCTATAGCTACTGTTGCTATTGCAACTGCTGTTGCTGTTGCTGCTGCTGCTTTTTCTGCTGCTACTGCTGTTGCTGCTGACGATGTTTGGTCAATGGTCAATTTGGCAGCAGTTTATTTTGATTGTTGTGCATCCGGGGCAAGGATAACGATGTGAACACGAAATGGCATAGCAGCAACTGCAATGTTCCCACACACACACACACACGCAGTGACATAAACACACACACACACACACACACAGACAGAGATACACACGTTCGTTGGCTCTCAAAGTTTTGTCTCAATATTTTTGCCATAGTCACGAAATGTGCTGATAACGAGAGTCCTAACCCATTTATGACTGCCAATCGATGTCCTGCGGCAAGCACACGCTGCTGTCCCTGCTTTTACTTCTGCTCCCCTGCTCCTCCGTTCCGCCCATTTCCAGCTATTGTACTGTCATATCACATCTTTCAAAATAATCGCTTATGCATTTTTACGGCTTAACATTTTCCCTAACTGCAGGTGTAAAATATATTCGATTTTTCCCATTGTTCCTTTATTGCGTTATTCCGTTATGCGACCTAAAAATAAAAAAAAAACAAACATAATCTTTTATCCAACGGCAAAATGCAATTGTTTTTAGTTTCTTATTATTATTTTTTGCGGCATTTATACTCATGAATTTAGCCTGATTATACTTCTTCTTCTTCTTCCTCTCTCTTTCTCTTTATGTTTAAATCGAACAAATTGAAATTTTTGTATTTGTCGCATGAAATTGATTTTGTTTCTTGGATTTTTATGCTCATATAGATAGAGTTTTTGTATTTTTCATGTATAAGCATTTTGATCAAAGCTTATCTCTGACATAACCTCAAATGTCACGCACAAACATTTGAATTGAGGTTAGAATCGACATATATTTGTTCGTATGATTCGCTCTGTTTACTTAATTTATATAGTAATATAAAACTTAATGAAGTTTAATCTACAATTTTTTTTATTTTTTTATCGTTTTTGCTTTCTGCCTTAACATTTGAGGTTAAGTTAGACAAAAGTTGAGTTTTAATTTCAATTAGAGTTTGTCTTGTCTTGATTTCGGTCAAGAATAATGTTGCTCGAACTCGCACTCACTCGCTCGCGCTTGTGGACTCATTAGTCGGAGTTGAACATTGCCACAATTTGAATTTGGAATATAAAAATTAGTTAGTTGCCGCACATTGTGGAGCGTTGTGGTAATGGCCGCACAACTAATTACGTTGAATAAATTTAAATGGGCAACGCACCTGACATTTATGACGGTACTAAAAACACATCCAGCCCCTTTTATTCCCTTCTTCTTCTACTGCTGCTTCTTCTTTTTTTTTTTGGTTATTTGTTTTTTTTTTTATATATATATTTTTTGGCACTGGAACTGGCTAAAGGTCAATGGAACGAAATTGGAAAAACCTGCACTTGGTCTCCTCATAGCACTTCAAGCTCAAGTGCTTCACATAATTGTGATGTCTGTTGGCGGAAGCGCACGGGACACATGGAGCAACAAAAGGGGAAATCAGGCCTACCAGGGGTGCGCATCATTAACCTTTAAACAAACCAAAACCAAAAATAATTCGAGTTTTGATATAATGAGACATCAAGTGTTTCAATTGCAACATTCGGACTACTACTAGGACACGCGTTAGCCATGTTTACACCTTGTTGTAGACAAATATGAGTAGAAGCAGCTGCTGCTGCTGGCTTACAGCCCAATGCGCTGATTGTGTGCACACGGGATGCGTTGCATTACGGCTTGCCGCGTGTTCAGTCACTTGGAAAACTCTATTTATTTTTTTTTTTTGTGTTAGTCCGTGGCAATCATATCCGATTACTAGCCAAACATGTCTAGGACTGTTGTTCTTCTTATAGGCACGCCCCTCAATCTCCCTAGTTTACAACAATGCGTGCGCTAAGTGGAATAAAGCCTTACAAACACACACACACGGACACACACATGTATATATATAGAGATTTCTTTCTTACTTGCTTTCTTTTAGCATTTTTTTTTTTGGCAATCTTTTGCGACGAGCTGCCAAACAATGATATGGAGAGTGAGGTTATGTCGAATGAAGTGCTATGGAGTGAGAGGTTATGTCGAAGTCGAAATGTTGTGTGGAGTGAGATTATGTTGGCGTGTATATGCTGCCTTTGTGCCTTGCGTGTCATTCCATTTCCGCCAGCCTCAAATCGCAAATCAAACAAACAGCAAGCAGCGCGACGGCCGTCAACGAATGGCACTGCGCATAGCAGCTGCTCCTTGCCAAGCGCTTTGCATAAACACACATACACAGAGAGAGAGAGAGAGAAAGACATACATATGTATATACTCACATTCGCATGAATATCCTTGTAAAGGTTCCAGGCAATCTTAATCTATATAGCCAACGTCTTCTCTCTATATATATCGTATGAATAAGTATGTTCGCATATAGCTTTTGATTTGCTGCACACAGCAAACAAAGCAGTTACCGTACTCTCACTCACTGCCCTTGCCCGCCCGCCTTCTCCCTTACTCTTACGCGTTCGCTTGCTCGCGTCAGCGAGACAAAAGATGCGGCGTCAAAGGCCAAACGTCAAAGCAGTGTGCGAAAGCGACTTGAAGAAAACGCAATTGAAGACTTGACATGCGATTCTGCATGTCTTTGTATTAATGTGTATGTGAATGTATGTGTGAGTGATATTTGTTTTCTTATTGTTGTTGTTGCTGCTGCTGTTGTTGTGCACACAGGAAACTGCAGAAAGGTGCAAACGAACTTCCGCTCCAAATCAGTTTTCGATTTGTTGTTTAGCTTCTGTTTCAGCTGCTCATAAGGTTTTTTTTTTCCTCTTTCTCTCTTTCTCTTCTCAATTTCAATTTTTGCTTTTAGCACGCGCTGCATTTTGCTTGCAGCTTGTCATAGTAAAGAGTAGACTTAGAGAGTGAGATAGAGATAGAGATAGAGGGAGAGCAAGCAAGCAATAGATAGAAGCTCATCATGCTTGATTGGCTTGGACAGTGAGTGACTAATCAATCATCATCATCATCATCATGATCATACTGTGTGCAGTTGTCCTTACAGTAGCCCAAAACCAGCTGAAAGCCTGATTACCTTTTCAGCTACCAGGACGAGACGCCGTTTTGGCCTATAATTAGTAAAAAGAAAAAGCAGAAAAAATGAAGTATAGTCGCCGTAGTAGCAAAACGTTTCAGGACCTGCCACGGGGGTTTCAACCAACAGGCAAATGTGACTTTAATGAGTAAAAATGTGATAATTAGTAGACGCCAAGAGACCGACAAAGACGAAAAACAAGAAAGAGAGAAGAGAGACAAAAAAAAAATAAAAAACGGTGGCAATTGCCTTGTTCCCTTGGTAATTACAGTGAAAACCATTTGGCCGGCAAATTGCGCACTGGGCGGGCGAAAAATCCGACAAGACAAGTGCCTCTAGCTTTTCTCTCTCTCTCTCTCTCTCTCTATCCCTTTCTCACTCTCTTTCTCATGCGCAAGATTGTTCAGTAAGATTTTTAACAGTAAAATATCATAATACAAAACTGTAAGTGTGCGAGCGAGCGAGCGAGAGAGAAAGAGCGAAAGTAAATAAAGGGAAGAGAAGAGAGAACTTTCACCTGGGGCCAATCACTTGACTAGTCGACTGAGCAAACAATGCAAAATTGAAATGGTTCTCTGCAAAAATATTGTGATTCAATTAGACGAAACGTTAAGTGTTGCCTTGCTCTAAGCTGCCTGCTGGCCTACAAAAACAAAAACACACAAAAAGAACAAGAAAAATAATAAACAATTGCTGCGGCAAAATGTTGTTACAGTCAATTAACAGCTGACCAAAAGCTTACAATTTGACATTTCTATTTCATTTTTTTTTTTTTTTGGGGCCATGAAATTTAAAAAAATGTTTCTAAATATTTTAAGTTTAAATTTTGTAATAAATTTAAAAGTAAAAAAAAATAAAAAACAATGAATAAAATAAAAAATTAATTAATTAAATAAAATAAAAAAATAAAATTAATTTATATTAAATTAATAAAACCAATAAATAATAAAAACAGAAACATTAAAAATGATTTTAATTTTTTTATATAAAAAATATTTTGTAAGTTTAAAGTTTAAATTAAAAAAAAATATATAAATATGTAAAAATATAATATAAAAAAATAAATAAACGAAAATAAATTAATTAAATTAAATAATAACAAAATAATTTAAATTAAATGAAATAAAACATTAAATTTTTTAAAAATATAAATATAAAAAAATAATTTAATATATTAAATAAATATTAACTAAATTTTACTGGCTAAAGTTTACGGCGTGTTCGATTTATCAGGCAATTTTTGTTGCGGGCAGTTTATAAATATTTTTGCTCAAATGCTCGAAGTAAAAATGTCAACACGCCGAGAATGAGGGCACATAAAATGCATAATGGAGTGCACAACGTGCCGACGACAACGGCAATGGCAACAACGACTACGACGACGACGCTAACTGCGACTGCATGTTGACGTTGAACGAAGATGTCCTTTTTTGCGCATAGCCTATGGGCTAACAAAAACATACAAAAACACAAACACACACCACACACATCCAACGGCAGCAACAACGTAATTCAAAGGAATTTTTTACTCCTAGGTGTTCCTCATAAAGAGACGCCGCCAACATCGTCGTCGTTGTCGCCCTTCTCTGCCAATGTTGACCATGTCGCGCATGTTGTGTGTGTATGTGTATGTGTGTGTGTGGGAGTGTGTTAAATGTTTTGCGTCAATTTGTCGCTTTATGTTTGCGACCTAAAAACGCTGCCACAACGCTACACACCACACAATACTCACACACACACACACACTCAAACATAAACTATTGACTATCTCTCTCTGTCACACACACACACAGATACTTAGTTTTATGCTCTGTGAATGAAGCATAAATAGAATGCATGCTAGACGTACACATATTTAACACAGTTAAATGAAAGCAGATCTAAGATATTATAGCATTTACCTGAATTGCCTGAGTGACGTCATGCAGTGTTTGCTGCCGCCGCCGAGTAATGTCATTATCAGGCTCAGCCGCAAGGACGAGCAGCAGCAGCAGCAGCAGCAGCGGCAGCGGCAGCAGCAGTGTCCAGCTCCATGGGCTCAATGTAATTCGCACGCACACCCCGTTGTGCACGTCACAAAACAAATGATAAACAATTATTTGTTAGAAAATTTTCCGGCAGCGGCTATTGGCCCTATGTATTTTGTCGTTTTCGTATGCCGCATCAACGTTTGATCTCTTATTTGTTCTTCTTCTTCTTCTTTTTGTTCTTGTTTGTCTGCAGTTTGTTGGCAAAATCCAAATTTATCGTTTCGCTTACACAATGCATTTTGGGTGTTCCAATTGTTATTGCGCCATTGTTCATAGTTAACAATTTAATACGTAGAAAAAATAAACATCACGACATATCGGAAGTAAAAATATTCCTATTTGAATTTTCTACCATTACGGAAGTAAAGACAAAAAAACGAGATGTGAAATATTGAGCAAAAAATTGTATGTATGCAACTCTGTTTTACTCATCATGCAAGCAGCAAGTGGGCAGCCCTAACCGCTTACTCTCTCTCGCTCTCACGCTGCTCACTCTCACATCACATCACGTAGAAAAAAATCAAAGCAGAAGAGCGCAGAAGGGGGAATCAACGATAACGACATCGGTGACGAGAAGGCGAAGGCGGTTAACTTAAAGCGAGTTGTAAATTAAATGTTTTATGTAAAATTCACATACCTATACATATTGGATGTTAATTGTCGTTTAATGCAATATTAAAGCATTATGTTTGTAAGCTGTGCACATCGATAAGATAATTATTGCCCGCCGGGAGTTGTGTGTCTCAACGTCGCTAAAAAAAAGCGCGCGCCAAGTACAAAAAAAAATAGAATTTCACTGCGTAAGTTAAATACGCATAAATATTTAATATGCAATTGCTTCTATGAGTGTTATTCTTTGTTCATTAAGTATTCAATGAGTGCATTATCTAGTAAATTTATGCCGTTATAATTGTATTTGTACGATTTACTAACTTATGCATATGCATGCACGTATGTATGTATGTGTGTATGTTGTGAGTTTGTGTTCTTTAGCGTTGCCACCTTATTGTGCAGTTGCCTAGGAGTGTGTGTGAGAGAGTGGGACAGAAAGTCGACAATTGGCAAGTTAATGGGCCCCGCAGGCGATTCATCAATTAAAGCAAATTTGATAATTACTAATATTAAAGTGTGTCGCTCGCTTAGTTTTAGCTGACTAACTAAAAGTGACACTTGTAAACTCCCACGGTACTGTCGCGGTTATGAACGGAAGTAACTATTTTGTCCGCCTTCCCTTTTTGCCATTTAGTTTGCGAGCTTAATTTGTGGATTGTTTTGTTGTTTCTCTCTTCTCTTCTCTTCTCTTCTTTTTTTTTCTGTGTTGTACTCTGTAAGAAAATGTTAGAGCAAGAGGGGTATGCTGTGTATGAATGCATAAATGTTAGAGATGAGAGCGAGCATGATGAGCTTAGCATTAGCATATTCATTTTATGTTATTAACATACTGATCGTCTATATAAACATGCTAATCTGTTGATGTAATGTCAGTCTAATTTGAACTCTTCGCTGGGCAGGAACACAGGGCATAGTTTAGTCGTATACTTTTTACACTAAACAAATTTTTTTTTTTTTTTGTTTTTGTTTTTGCGTGTCGTAATCGTGAATTTTAATTGCGCGTAGGCATCATTTGGATTTTCTTGTTGCCTGTCACACAGTTACATTCATAGTCGCAATCGCAGTCACAGTTGCTTTCGGCCGTCCAAGTCTCAGTTTTAATTAAACACAATATACATTTTCCGCTTTTTTGCAGATTTTTTGTTTTTTTCGTGTAGTTTTTGTTGTTGTTGTTGCTTTTAGTAGTTTTTTATGAGCGCCTTAATTGCTCGCCCCCCGTTCTCATCTTTTGTGAACATCTTAATTACATAATAAAAATTATTTAGTTTTTAGTTTTCAGTTTTTCGTCTCGTTTTTTCTTTTTGCAGCAGCAACAGCAGCAGCAGCAGCAGCAGCAGCAGTAGTTCCTCAATCTACTTTTTGGTCTGTCTTCAGCTTTTGTTTTTGTCCTACAGTCGTTTTCATAATTTTATGGCTCGTTTAGTTTTGGGGTTAAAGATTTATGTTTTTTATATATTATTATTATTTTTTTTTTTTTGCAGATTTTAGCAACATGATAAAGTTGAGTATTATTAGCATATAGATATGTCCAATTGGAACGTAAAGAGATCTAAATAGTTTTTACTGCTATAATATAATATTCGCCCCATTGTGACTATGTATTTTATTTAATGATTTTTTATGCTCTAAAAACATAAAGATTTATGTTAAGATTTATTTTCAACTTTAAGATTTATTATAGAAATTATACGTTTATTATAGTTTCTAATGTTTTTATTGTATGTTTTATATATTTATATTTATTATTTGGTTTTGTGAATAAATTGAAAGTAAGCATCAAAAACTTTCAACTTACAGATATATATGTTATATTTTATGTGCAAAAATCTTTGTTTGATTTTATAGATGAGCGGCAAGCGTACACGCAGCTTCAAATGCGCCGTACATCAACGAGATCGTGAAGTTTGCTCTGAGAACGACTTTCAGCTGGTGCTAAACGAACCGCCGCTCTTTAGAAAAATGGTGCATGCTGTGGCCGTTGAAGTGCTGCCGGAGGAACGTGATCGTAAATATTATGCAGATCGTTATACATGTTTTCCACCGCCTTTATTTATATTATTGATCACAATTGTTGAGGTGTGTTCATTAAGCTTTAAATTATATATATAACATACAATATATATTCTTGATCTTGATTATAATGTGCATATATATATTCTATAGCTGGGCTTCTTTGTGTATCATACGTTGGCGGCTGGAGAAACAGCCGCAACGGGTCCAATACCCACCGATTCAATGTTCATTTATCGACCAGATAAACGTCATCAGATTTGGCGATTTGTACTATATATGGTAGTGCATGCCGGTTGGTTTCATCTTGGATTCAATGTAGCCGTACAGCTGCTTTTTGGCCTGCCACTTGAGATGGTGCACGGTTCGTCACGCATTGCCTGCATTTATTTCTCTGGTGTATTGGCCGGTTCCCTGGGCACCAGCATCTTTGATCCTGAGGTGTTTCTCGTGGGCGCCAGTGGTGGCGTTTATGCATTACTTGCCGCGCATCTGGCCAATGTGCTGCTCAATTATCACCAGATGCGTTATGGCGTCATGCGTCTGGCATTTATTCTTATATTTGGTAAGTCTTCTTTTTTTCTCTATATATTTTTTTTGTTACTTTTAAATTTTTGATATTTCATTTCCTCATAGCCTCCATTGATTTTGGTTTTGCAATTTATGCACGCTACGCTGGCGAGGATTCTCTGGCCGGACAGGTAGGCGCCAGTTCAGCTGCTGTCTCATATGTAGCACATTTAGCTGGAGCTATTGCTGGTCTTACCATTGGTCTGCTCGTGCTTAAAAACTTCGAACAGAAGCTACTCGAGCAGCTACTCTGGTGGATAGCCTTGGGAACTTATATGGCGCTCGTTGTATTTGCCGTTGCCTTCAATGTGCTCAATGGTGTGACACTGTTTAATATGCGCGTCGAAAAGATTCGCGTTACGGAAACTTACTTCAATGATTTTCAAGTATAACAGAGAAAAGAAATTTCCGTTCGCTTTGTAAAGATTTTTTTGTTGTTGATTTCCTTCATGGAGGAAGGATAATTATTATTATTTTTTGTTTATATATAATTTAATTTTTTCTTTGATGCGTTGAAGTGTTTTTTTTTTATTTGTTATTTTGTTTATAATTTGAACAGTGAAAACATAAGTGAATAAGTTGAAAGTTTATTGTTTAAAGTTTAATATTTTGTAAGTTGATTTATAATGCGTGCAATATGCGTAAAAGACACGATATCAATATCAATATCTATATATATATATAGTATATATATGTTCAATTAATTGTCTTCTATACGTTAACAACGCAAAATTGTTTCTAAAGTTTAAGCTTTGAATTTCGTTTAATATTTTTTGTGCGCTGCGTTTCGAAAAGTCTGTAAAAAAAAATTATTGAAAGTGAATAGAACTATATATAAAAAAAAAATGCATTTACAAAAAGATCGGAACTGATTAGGTTTACATATATATATGAACTTGATGCTCAAGGTATTCGACATTTTTGCAAATCACAATTTAAAGACTTTATTTCCCCCACTAGATTTAAGTATAAATTAAGTTTAAATCAAACTTTACAAGTATAAATAAGAAGAAAAAAAAATAAAATAAGCAACAATTTGCTTAAATTGAAACTGAAACCGAAATTGAAAATGAAAAAGATCGAAATTGAAAATGAAAACGAAAACAATTGGAAAATGTATTCAATAAATTTTAAATATTTTCAAAATTATAATATCCCAATGCTGGCCTTAAATATATATCTATGTATGTATATATATATATATATATAGATTGATCTACCTCAAATCGGTAAAGTAGATAATATAATATTAAAAGTAAAATGAACGTTTAAACTGTAAATCGGTTTCAAGCATTATTAACTTTATATAACATAATAAAAGTAAAGACAAAAAAAACCGCCCTTATGAGAGAAATGAATCATCACTGCCAGCTTTAGTGAATATGAATATGAATGAATATGAATACTGAATACTGAAATGTAAAGAGCACGAATTAAATATTTATATATGTATTTTGTACATTTTGTACATAAACTGAAACATAAATTGAGCACTTAAAAAAAAAAGAAATAAAACACAAAATAAATAAATAATAAATGAAAAATTATTTTACAATTTTTTTTTTTTTTTTTTTTGGCTTTAAAGGAAAAAAGTTGAATAAGATTTTTGTAGTCGCATTTGCTGATAATTTTGTTACACTGTGCAAATATTTTGATTAGCATTTGAAATATCTTAATTACTCAACTGGCAACCAATTGGATGTGGCACGAACTATAATAAATAAAAAATAAAAATGAAAGGATTACAATAAGAATTTTTTGACATATGTGTAACTGTATTATGAGACACGCAAAGCTCTTTACCCAAAAATAAAACAAAAGAAAAATGAAAGAAAAAAAAAAACAATACTTAAATTGTAGGCGCGATAAGAGATCTTAACATGTTGGCAACTTTATCAGCGCCATTTGGCATTCATTCATTCATTTGCGTGACAAACAGGGGGCGTGGTTAGCAGCACCATCAAGCGAATATGTTTCACTGCTTTGACAGTGAAAAGCGAAAAACTGTAGAATTTTTCATGACAGTTACGTGCACGCACCTGGGACAAGGCTACCTGTCAGTGTTTCTACATACCAACATATACACACATACTGACACACACACACAGATACACACACATATATATATATATACTTATATATGCATACATTTATACATACTTTCCATACAGTGACTGTCAACAAAGCATTGCACCTTGGCTTTTCACTCGTGGAACCTGTGGAACTGCTGTATTCATGTACCTGATGCCAACGTCAGCGCAACGTCTCACTCACAGATGCCTCCAATGCCTCACCTCTATGCACGCTTTCTCCTACCTCTAAATCCTCAAAACTCCCCAAAACTCATGCCATATGAAAACAAGCCCTCGCTCCGGTGTCACAACGACTCTTTCCAAATGTACGGAAAGCAACTGGCATTGACGTGCTTCTTCTGCAGTTAACAAATCCCGGCGGACACGAATTTATGTTTGTTTGAGCATATTTCACCGTTAGTCATTCGTCAGGCGTTGTCACAAAAAAGCAAAAATGGCTAAAAAGGGGGAGGGGGGGGGTGCGACGAAAAAACAAACCAACAAATCCAATGAAGCATGGACAAAAAACATAACACGTTCCTCCTTCAGCTACCAAGTCCCACTCTCTCTCTCTCACTACTTTTCCCATTCTCTGCGCATCCGAAATGATATAAGCAAATAAAGTGTTGGCACAACTGTGTCCAGTTTCCCAGGACAGGGAAAACAGCTAGAGGGTTCGGCAGGAAAAGATTCTGAAATAGAAACATTGAAACAGAATAAATGACCCCCAAAAATACAAAAAAAAAAAAGAGAGTATGCTGCTTGGACAAAGGATTCAATTGGCGCTGATTAATGCAGGAGGCGCTAATTCATTGCTGTTCACGCCCAGCTCGTTACGATTATAAATGAAATATTACGACTATTAAGCTTTTGTAGTCTTTAATTGGAATTGGTATTGCAGGGTATACTCGATAGACTAGAGATCCTTGAAAAATAAAGTTTTGGTTGAAATCCTTAGCTATGCTTCTAGAGTTAAGATTTCGCTTAGATTGTAGTTCCATTTTTTTTTTTTTTTTGGATTTCACTAAGTTTTCTGCAGTCATCTGAGTTTCCTACAGTTTTTGCTACGTTTTCCTGAGTTTCCTTTAGTTAATATCAACTTCCTACAGTTTTCTGTAAGTTTACCTTTAGTTTGCTTAAATTTCCTGTTGATTTCCAGAGTTTTCTAAAAATTTTCTTACAGCTTCCTTGCTTGCCTGCCATTGCTGGTAACAAACCTTGAAAAACTTTTTTTTTTTTTTGTTTTTGCTCTGCATGAAATGAACTATGAAAATGTATGTATAATATGTAGAATTTTAATTGAGTTTCTATGCGATAGGATGCTGCGGCACTATTTTAAGCAATCGTTTGCGAACTTATTGTGAGCCAGTAAATAAATCATAAAAAAAATACGCTGGTAACAGCTAAAAACGAGCAAACAGACAGAGCTGCTACGCAGCAGCCATAGCAGTCCTTGTCCTTCGGATTGCAGAAACGCAGCTCAAAACATGTTTATAAAAAGTACAAGTTAATATTTATGTAATTCAGCAGATACGAAGTACAACGTACAGATCATTACATTGACATATTCATGCACACGCTTCGACTGTTGTCCCAACTGTCCCTGCAGTCTCTGCTGTCCTTGCACAACCCGACAGTCCCGACTGTCCAGGAATTCCGCTGAAAGAGGCAAAACTATATGAAACGAAAGGAAGTAAAAAAGAGAGAGAGAGATGAAGAGTTGAGGGGAAGATGCTAGCAAGCTGGAACTATACTTCTGCTGACCATGTAAACTGTGAACGTTGCCGTCCCACGCGACACAGAAATCAACCTGCATTTTGTGGCTCTTTGCCTTGGCTGTGGCTTTTGTTTCTGCGCTGACAGCAAATGTGCAAAAGTATCTCAAGAGTTTGCGAATTGTACGCTATATGCTGGGACTTTATCTACAGCGGGTACAGTGCACAAACAGACAACTCTGGACGACAGTCGTTCATGTCCAATGCATGCTTATCAAAGGTCTCCTTGTACCTGTCATAAGGCCCACTGAAATATTGTGGCCAAAGAATGTATTGTAGCTTCATAGTCAGCCTCAGCGTCAGCATCAGCATCAGCGACAGCATCAGTAACAATGTCAGCGTCAGCAGAAACCACAAAACAGAAACAGAAACAGAGATTGAAACAGAAACTGAAACAGAAACATCAACTGTGCAACTGTAGGCAATTTTTGCAGTTAACTTTTAACTTTTTAATAAACTGCATTGCTGCTGGCATCACTGCTGCTGCTGCTACTGCTGCTGTTGCTACTGCTGCTGCTGCTGTTGCCTAACAAAAGGCTCAGGTGAAGTGCTGGTTGCTGTCTCGCTGTCGCTGCTGCCGTTGCCAGGATCTGTCCATTTATCTCACTTGACGCCGGCGCTCGGAGTTCGCGACTTCATGCAAATATGGAAATACGCGCTTGGACAGTCTTTTTGTGGCATGCTACTACTAACCGCTTCATTAAATACTTGTATGCACTGCAGTGGCAGCATCCTGACATCACAAGAGCTCTCCTCAAGCACTATGACTCCTCAATTCCCTCACTCTCCAGCATGTGCTTATGGTATAATTAATTCCAGCGCCCTGAATATGCATAGAGAGAGAGAGAAAAAAAAAAAAAAAAACTGTGTGCTTAGGATAACAAGTGGCCAGACGCTTGACCTCGCTGTATAGAACAAAAGAAGGAAGCGAAGAATAGGTCTTGGAGTATGGGTCTTGGAGAGCAGGACTTCAAGAACATAAACGTTGTAGAATTATGAAACAAATGAGTATACAACACTTTGGTTCTAACTAGTATTGCCATGGAAGAAGCTGTACCACAGGGTGCTGCAGGATAAGTTAGTGTAGGATGAGGTATTGTTTATAGAGGTAGTTCTTGATGTGGTAATAGCAGGATGAGGTACTGTATGCAGTATAAGGTACTGTAGCATAATAAATTATAGAATGAGGACATGTGGTAGTGTTGTACATAGAGGTCCCAGTACTGTTCTGTTATTTCTTTGATAGTTTTCAATGTTGTATTGCAGGATAAGAAATTAAACATGAAATTACAACAAAGTTTCCAGCAACCTTTATACAAAACCCATCAGCTTCTTTGTTAATTTCTTAGAACAGACACCAAAGAACGTTTTGTGGCCGGCAACATACATACATAAATGTAGAAATAATTAAACAGCTCATGTGGCCACAAATGTAGCATCAAATCTGGCAAGGATTTCATTTGCCAGAGAGGTCTGAGCAAATGAAATGCGGGAGAATATGGCAAACAAATTAAGGTGCCGCATAAATGCTGAGCCAGTGAAAGTTTCTTTTTTGGGGCAACAGTAGACCGAAAAATCAAAGAGCAAAGAGCAATATAAGGGGCTGCGGGTTATAGTGCTAATGTTAAAGCGTTAAAGCTAATCTAATGTAATGTAAATGTACATGAAGCGAAGCGAAGCGTCATATTGAATTTCGTGGCTTAGACTGGGCAGGATATGGGGCGGCGGGGCTATGTTCGTGTTCCTTTATGGCAGCTTTTAGGTTAATTGCCTTTGTATATGTCGCAAGGACTTTTTGTTGCAATCGACTTGTCCGACAGTGTCCGCTGTATGTTGTTCGTTATACGTTGGGTGTCCGGTATATGAGGTCATTGTGGCTTCATCAAGAACCTTAGATTGCGACGACTATAGCCTGTAGCCTGTAGCCTGTAGCTCTTGTAGCTTGTAGCACAATCAACGCCAAACGTAATGTACAAAATTAGTTCTCTACGTTTATGCACGAAGCGCGTTCTATATCTGGCCAGCTGGCACCTGGCACTAACGGCTGCGACCTTAGGCGACTTCAACCTGTGCGTGCTTTGTGGCAATTTAACTCCTCCAACAGAAAAAAACAAAACAAAACAAAAACAAAACCAAAACCATAATGTTCCTGTTCCTGTTTCTCACTATTATTGTCTGTAGACAACAAAGGATTCATATTAGTCGCTTATGGAGCTTGGTTTTGTGGCGCGGTTTAGTTGGTGGTTTGAGTCACCTGTCAAAGTTGCTGTTGCAGACATTTTCATAATTTTCACATGCTCAAATCCCAGAGGTGTGTGTGTATGCGCGCTGCGTGCCGAACTGACAACTGTCAACGTGTGCTCCCGTTCGCGGTCTTCCTGCGTTCGAAATTCCCGCCCGTACAATTGGGTGTGGCGCTTAATTGCCATAGCTCATGTCTGTAGACGTGTTGTCTCCTT
>JBAMBR010001608.1:0-29498 GCA_037044475.1 Zaprionus obscuricornis
ACGCGTTCTACACTGCTTCATAAATCCATGATGTAGGTGGCAGTGGCATAGGGTAATGGTAAGGCAAGGGCTGCAGGGTTGCAAGGAGGGGGGGATATGAACAGGAAAACAGTTGCGTCGAAGCTGTCACATGCTGCGCTATTCGGTTTTCGATACTTTGAGCGATTTTTTTTGCAGACTCGTCTCTCTATGGCTGTGTGTGTTTGCTGCGCAACAAAGTAACGTTTACGGCATATAATGTGGATGAAGCGGGAGGCGTGACAAGGCGAGGACATTGCGACCGCAGCAATGTACACATACGCACATACACAGACACATATATATATATATATATATATATATAGACATACAACAACAGGCCATATAAATAAACAAGCTACTGTAGTCAGAGCCATGTTCCAGTTGCCAGTTGCCAGTTTACTCGTTGTACTCCTCTGTAGCTCATGCTCGTCCAGTCTGAGCAAGCAGCAGTACAGTGGCAATGGCAGTGGCAACCCTCACGCACTTTGTCGTAGAGTAAAACGAGAACCAAACTGTCGAAACTGTCAGAATGTCAAATAAGCGACAGAGCTGGGAGTCAGCAGCAGCAACAGCAACAGCAACAACAAGAAGAGCAAGACGAGCGCAAACAACAGAGATCGGCAACAACAAGCTAGCATAGGCCACCCTAGGCATATTTATTGGAAATCTGAAACAGCTCAAATGTCCCCCCTGTATTTCCTATATACATATCTCTATAACAGTACAGAGATGCATGCTATGTCTCTGTCTCTGTGTGTGTGTCGCATGTCCAGCACAAAGAATTTGTTACATGAAATTGTTAACGGGCTACACACAGAGAGTGAGAGAGAGATAGATAGATAGATAAAGCAAGCTAGTGCTTGCTGCCTGCGTTTGATGCCTTCCTGATATATGGCCAACCTTTGACATCCTTTAAACGAGCAACATGATGCTCTAGATTATGCTTTCACGACACTGCTCCATTGCTCCTTGGCAGTCTGAATCATTTCACCCAACTCCCAAATATTGTTACCTCCTACTCTTCTATCTCTTTGACTCGCTTACTCGCTCAGTCGTTCGCTTGGGCGATACGTCAATGTGACAGTTTGATAATTTATTTTGTTCAAATTTGTTGCTCGACGATGGCGTCGCTTAAATAAGTTATCAACGGCATATCGTAATGTAAATGGCAGCACGTAAATGAATGAAATTATTTTGCAACAAATTAAGGCAAATTTATGCGTCAAGACAACACAAAGAGACAGAGACAACAACAGCAGCAGTAGCAGCAGCAGCAGCAGCAGCAGCATCAGCATCAGCGACAGTGAAAGAGATAGACAGCCACAAGACAAGACAAGACAACGGAAACACAATCCGCAGACAAATACAAAAAAAATATAAAAAAAAACGAGTAAACGAAACCCAAAAAAAAAATACAACAACGAATACGAAACGTAGCGAAAAACGCAACACAACAAACAAACGTAAAAATTTCACTGAATCAATGTGATGCGATGCGATGCGATGAGTTTTTTTTTTTTTTCGTCTTTCGTTTTTCGTTTCCTAAAAGAACCGCTCTGTGAAATCGGAGCAAAAGCTTTGGCAATGCCATCGGAACTCAAATCTGTAGAGTAACACAGCAATAGAGGAACTCGGAAAGATCCCCCCACACCCTCCACACACACACACACATACAAGTTGGACATCGCACTGCTTAAATGTGGGATGGCATTGTGTGGGCTGCATTTTGTTTCCCTTTTTTTTTTGCTTTTTGCTCTGCCTTTAAAAAATGTTTTTTTTTTTTTTTCGTTGTTGTGAATCAAATGTCAATAGAGAGTACATTTCATTCAGTTGGGCGTTTTGACTCATTCCATATTCGTATACTCCAAAACTCCTCCCAACAGTCCATAGCAGCGCACCCCCCACCCCATCTCTCCATTTCGCATCCTCAGCAACCTTGGCAGTGTCATACTCTTAGCCCCTTGTGTGCGCCTTCAGCCCTATGGCTTGTCACGCCCCGCATTGTTGCTGTCACAGTATTTGTTTGCGGATTTGACGCTTTTTCCCGCTTTTTGCCAACGCATTCTTCTTTATCTTCTTTCCACTCTCGCTCTACCCCTCCCCTGCATCGCTAAAATTTTTTTTTTGCTCTGTTCGTTTCATCTGTTTTTATATGTGGCGCGGGGAGTATAACAGATTTCTGCAGCTGAATGTCACAGCAACAAAAAAAAAAAAAAATAAATAAATAAAATGAAAGATTTTTTTTTGTTTTTAGATTTAGTCTTAGCTGCGCATATAAATGTACAATTTTTGAGCGAGAAATTAAATGATATTCAGAGATATATATTTGTATTTTATGATATTTTGTCTATATGTAATAATCGAAGTACGTCTAGCTAGTAAAGTTTCACTTACACATCAAATATAATTTGTATAATTTAAATTTTATTATATTATAATTATATTATATTTATAAAATATTTTATAGACTTTTTCTTTATAATATTTTTAGAATTAGAATAATTATTGAAAATATATAGAAAATATTTTTGAAATTTTTTTAAATAATATAAAATATTTTTTAGACTTTTCTTTATAATATTTTTAGAATTAGAATAATTATTAAAAATATATAGAAAATATTTTTTAAATTTTTTAAATATTATAAAAATTTTTTTTGACTTTTCTTTATAATATTTTTAGAATTAGAATAATTATTGAAAATATATAGAAAATATTTTTGAAATTTTTTAAATAATATAAAATATTTTTTAGACATTTCTTTATAATATTTTAAGAATTTTCATAAATTGTTTATATATTTTATATTTTTTTCTAAGCTTCACTTTTGACTTTTTTTTATTTTTATTAAATTAATTTTTTTTTTTTTTTAATTTTTTTATGGTTTTTATATAAATTTATATGTTTAATAATATATGTTGAAATTATATGTTGAAATTCCAAATTTTAAAAAAAAATTTTTTTTTTCAAATTTTTTATTTTTTTTTTTTTTTTTTTTAATTTTTTTATGGTTTTTATATAAATTTATATGATTAGTAATATATATTCAAATTATATGTTAAAACCCCAAATTTTTTTAAAAAAATTTTCTTAAATATTTTATAATTTTAATTTAATATTTTTACATTGTAAACTTTAATATATTTTATATTTATTTTTTTATTAATTAATAATAATATTTTTTTTTATAAATATTGTAAACTATTTTTCAACATTATTTTTCAATATTCTTTCGATTATTTTCTAGCATATTTTCTAAACAAGAATTCCTCTTGGCTTGCATTTTCTTTTGCATTATTTTCAAGCATTTTTCCTAGACTAGAATTTCTTTTTTATATATTTTATTTTTGCACATTTCTATTATTTTTTATATAAAATTCTTCACTTTGCTGAAGGTGAGGATTACAAACATTGAGCTGTCTGTTAAACTTATACCATTTTTTACAGTCGCTTACTGCTTTCACTCAGTTTGAAAGCTAAATCTGGCTTTGTATCTCATACTCTTATATCTCTCACGTATACACAACTTAGTGCATTTCATATTCGTCAATAATTTACAAGCTGAGTTTTTCTTTTAGCTTATTTTATTTTACTTACAAGTAACTGCTGCTGCTGTTGCTGTTGCTGTTCTGACTGCTGCTTGTAGTTGTTGTTATTGTTGTTTTGTTGCTGCTGTGTTGCTTTGGTTTTTTATTTGCACGGAAATGTATAATTTTTTTTTCACCAAGTCAAATGTAAATACTTTTAGCGTATTTTTGTGGGTTTCATTGGTTGTTGTTCCCATTGCTGTCATTTGGTTTGGTTTCGTTTCGTTTGGTTTTCACAAGGCGAAAGGCGGCGCATGAATTTGCTTCTTTTTTTGTTGTTGTTGTTGTTGTGGGGGTATGGGCGTGGCGCATGCAAATGACACGCCTGATGCTGCGTAAATAATTTTAGCGCTTGCCATGCGCCAAAATAAAATGCAAAATAAACATTTTATTTCTATGTTCAAAAGATGGAGAATGAGTGAGAGAGAGAGAGAGAAATGAAGTAGAGACAGACAATAAGAGAAGGAGTGTGTGTGAGAGTTTGAAGAAATAAATGCAGCATGGAGCATGGTGAATGCTGAATGGTGAAGACGATGGATGAAATTTAGGTCAAGTGGTTGGTGTGGTATGCGAATCCTTACGCAATCCGCGAAAAACGAAGCCAAGCTGCAAACACAGAATTTAATTATGCATAAGACAAGTCGCTGCGACGAGTTTCTTGACGATGTCTTCTTAGCCACAAAGCGTCAAAATGCAGTCCGGGGCCAGCTGCGCTTTTTCTGCAGCAAAAAAACCACCAAACTTTTGCGGTGATATGAAGAAAATGGAGATAAGAGAATTGACTCAATGGTTTGGTGTGGTTACCAAATGTCACGTTTCAGCGGCTCAATTTGACTTAGAGTGGCTGACAAAATAGTAGAAGAAGAAGAGGAAGAATGAAAAGAAACTTGCAGCTGCAATCCAATTAAAAACTCAACGCGACTTAACTCTAAAAATATTGTAAATAAAATCGCTTAAGCTGACAAATTTATGTGTGTGAGAGAGACAGAGACAGAGATAGAGAGAGAGACGAAGACAGAGATATTTATATTTATTTGCATTTCGAAATAGACAGATAGACAGTATCGATGGCTAGACAATGACGCCAATGCCACATAAATAACACAACCGTGTGACAGAAATTAAATGAGGGTCGTTCTGCCTTACCATAAATACAAATTTTTTTTCTGTTTTTTGCTTTCAATTTTTTTTTTGTCATAGGACAAAGGCCAAATGAAAATCGAAATCTGAGCCCCAGCAAAAAAAAAAAAAAAAAAGAAAGAAAAATAAGAAAGAAAACATTGTGCTGACAAGTTGGCAAACAAATTCTGCCATAAGATATAAGAAATACGATAAACGTTCTTTTGGTTTTTTTTTTTTTTTCTTTCATTTTTTTTTTTTTCTGTTGACATGCGGCACAAGGTCAAACATTTAACCCGGACCCGAAGCTCGAGGCCTTACATTTCCCCATTCGAAGGGCTTAAGCCGTAACGAAATTGAGCATCAAATTATGGAATTGAATGATGGTGGTGAATGATAAAATATGTATATAGTTAGTAGCATTTATACTCAGCGTGTGCCGTTTGTCGTTTGCTGTTTTGTCGTTTGTCGTTTGCTGTTTTGTCGTTTGTTGTTTGCTGCCGTTATGCCATTACTGTATATGCTATGTGCTATATGTTTGCCGATACAGGTTACAATCTGCAAGATAGTTAAATATTTATTGAGTGAGAACATTGAAGCAATTTGACAGCTGAAGTGCTTGTTAAATGTATAAGCTATTAGCTAATTTTATATGTGTGTGTGTGTGTGTGTGTAAGGGGAATAGCAATTTTGCATAGCGGCTATGATTTAATAGAAAAATGTTGCTTCACTTTGCAGCATTTCAATAAAAAAAAAGGCAAAACGGACAAAAATTTGTTTAAATTGTTAGTTACGAAAAAGTGTTGCATACTTTGCGGCAGTTTTCACAAATTTTACAAAATTTGATTAAATTGGTAGGAGAAACTTTTCTTTTATTTTTTTTGCTGAACATTAAATAAACTATCAATATATATTAAAAAGTTTCACAGTCTCTTTGCCATTGCCTTTAAGAGTCGTGTCTTCTTTTTTTTTGCAAATTTGTCTCCAGTTAAAAGTTAGACAAAGTTAGTTGTGCTCTCTCTCTGTCAATATACTGTCGTCTGATATTGTGTTTAGCTTCTGTCTTGCTGTCAGTCTGTAGACCCCAAAAAACACATTTTCTTCAGTCTGTTATGTCTACGCCCCGCCATCAATCCATTATACGCACTTATTGTATGTTGTACATAGTAGGGCGCAATTCTGCTTCTAGCTTTATAGCCAGCTTTAGCTAGAGTTGCCAATGGCCACTATTGACATTTCCGCTGCCAGAGGCCAAAGCCCTTTTCTCTCATATGCCTCTTCTCTCTCTCTCTCTCTCTATCTCTGTCTCTGTTTCTGTCTCTGTGAACATAGCTGAGAGTCGTGCTTGTCATGCTTGCTACATACAAATGCATATCATGCTGATGGACATACACGCAGAGACAAAACCCTGCTACATATGTGTTGTTATGCATGAGTTGTCGTACAAACACGCACACAAAGATTCTCATACTCATTGAAGATGACGCAAAAGGCGATAATGTTAAGCGTCAGCTTTTTGAAACAATTTCAACACATTGCCATAGACACTGAGACACATACAATCTTGGCAGGCATAGACATACAAAACACGTCGAGTGGCAGTGGACATAATAGCCAACCCGTTATCTGTGTGTATGTGTGTGTGTGTGTGTGTGTAGACGTTGCTATTATCGTTCTTCCATAGTTAGTTATCCTTTTGAATGTCGCACGCAACATCCCAAGCAGACATACAATCATTTCATACATACAAATAACTATATGTATCTCTGTATATATATATATATATATAAAACATAAGTGTCTCTACATATAGATGTGTATATGTATGTGTGTGTGCATATACATAGTTGTATATGTACATATAATGGCAACAATTGTTTGTCAATGATTGTTGCGGTTCAAGACATCAGAAAGTTACTTTGATTTTTGGCTAGTGTTGTCAGTGCTGACAGGTGTAACACAAGCACAGCTGAAACAGTGTTGAAAATCTATAAGTGTTTGATATTATTTTTTTATTTATTTATTTATATTTTTTTTATTATTTTAAATTATTTTATATTATTTATTTTTAAATAAATTATGAAATAATTATTAATTTTGTAATGTTTAATATTGACAGGTGCAACACAAGCACAGCTGAAACAGTGTTGAAAATCTATAAATATTTGATATTATTTTTTATTTTTTTTTATTTATATTTTTTTTATTATTTTAATTTATTTGATATTATTTTTTATTATTTTTTTTTATTTTAATTTATTTTTAAATAAATTATAAAATAATACATTAATTTTGTAATGTTTAATGTTGACAGGTGCAACACAAGCAAAGCTCAAACAGTGTTGAAAATCTATAAATATTTAATATTATTATTTTTTTTTTATTTATTTATATTTTTTATTATTTTAATTTATTTGATATTATTTATTTTTAAATAAATTATAAAATAATTATTAATTTTGTAATGTTTAATATTGACAGATGCAACACAAGCACAGCTGAAACAGTGTTGAAAATCTATAAATATTTAATATTATTTATTTTTTATTTATTTATATTTTTTATTATTTTAATTTATTTTTTATTATTTTTATTTTAATTTATTTTTAAATGAATTATAAAATAAAACATTAATTTTATAAATTTATAAAGATATAAAAAAAATTAATATAAAAAACAAAAAAAAATATATATATATAAATTTATAGAATTATTTGTATTTTCAGCTTATATTAACATTATAAAATATTATAAATAATATAAATTAAATACCATGAAAATTTATGTAGAGCATTTGCTTTTTTTTATAGCAGCTGTATAAAAATATTTATATAAACAAATATTTAGTACACTATTTCCGCTAAAGCATAACTAAAGCTAGACAGCAGGAAACATATTCATAATGTGGTTTTTTTTTTTGCTACTGAACTTTCTTTTTATATACTTCCGGTGCTGAGTTGAAGTAAAAAAATAAAATCATAGCATACATTCGTGCGCGCCGCTCAATTAATACACACACATAGAGAGAGATTTAGTCCAATAAAGTGCGACTGGGGATGAGTCAGCGTGTGAGTGTGTATGTGTCTGAATGTGAGTTTGTATTTGTATTTGTATTTGTGTTGAACATGTTATTGCGCGTCGTGATGTTTGTTTTTGTGCTTGCTCAGCAGCTGACCTTCAACTACACAAACAAAATACAAAACAAAAATACATTGAAAGAGATTCAGACACATAGATAGACGCCCACATACATCTTTTCACACACACATGCACACGCACACACATGCACACAGAGACTTTAGCCATTATTTTTGTTGACTATTTACGGAATTGCGCACAAATTGATGAATAAGTTGTTTTACGTTATTGTTACTGTTGTTGTTTCTACGATGTGCTGCTGTTGCTGCTATTGCTGTTGTTGCTGCTGCTTGACTCGAGTTGGAACTAAATCTTGATCACAATCACAATCAAAAGCGTTGAGCTTTGTCTGTTCAACCGTGTTAGTGTCCAAGTTCATTCGTCCTGCAAGTCCTTGCTATGTCTTAATCAAGTGTATTGTCTATCTCCTTTAGTTCTGCTTGTTTGCCTATGGCTATATGTCTGTGAGTGTCTCTGTGTGTATGTGTGTGTGTGTGTTTTGCTCATTGCAGCAATTTGGCCGTGTTTTTCTCGCACTAAGCAAACAGTTGAAATGACAATAAAACAACAACAAGAACAACTACAACTACATAACTCGCACTAGCAATAACAACAACAAACAGCAATTGCCAAGCGTTTTGTGTATCTTGGGCTGGCAAAGCAACTATATTAATAACAATCAACTTGTAGGCCATGCAGATGTGGATTTTGGCCAAAAACAGCAATAACAACGAAAACAACAATACCAAAAGCTCATTCAACTGAAAACAACAAGCAAGTTGTTACTCTAGTTGCTATTGTTGTTGTTGTAGTTGAACACACATTAGCACACACATAAATTGAAGAACTTCATATATTCATTCAGTCATTCATTCAGTCATTCATTCATTCATTCATTCATTTATTCATTCATGCACTGAGTTGAAATTGTTTCTTTATGAGTTTTACTAAGCTATACACAGAGCGATAGAGAAAGGTATAGTAAGTGAGAGAGAGAGTCAGAGAGAGTAAGAGATTTTCATTTACCATTTGCAGCTGTTGAATACGAAATTTCGATAGCTTGATGCCACAGAGATATACCTAAAACTCTGCCATGGATATTTTCAAGTTATCTTTGAGTATTTTTTTCGCTTGCATTTGCTTTTGCTTTTGGGTTTGTTTAATGAGTTGAGAAATCTTAAATGGCAATGCTAGGGCATGCAACAGCATTGACGAGCAGCAGTATGTATGCACAGAGTTAAGGTAGAAATTAGAAGCGACAAGCTATGAACAGTAAGCAAACTGCAAGCTGTAGTCAAAGTTAAACAATTTACAAAAAAAAAAAGGCAAAATTTCCATAGACAAAAATCTACCTTAAAAAAAAATTTCAAATAAATTTTGTAGTGCTTCTTGAACTCTCATGCCTGCAATGTTTACCAGATATAAGTAGCTGCAAATTATTGTGTATAAATTGTGTTTACATTGATGACATGCAGTGATTTATGTTTGAGTGAAATGTTGCCGACAGGCATAACAATAAGCTGCACTTCAAATCAGCGTAAATGTAATACAATGCAATATACAAACACACAAACACACAGCGACTGCTAATTCGCATAAGGATTTAAGAGCTTTTCAGCATAGTTCAATTTGCGGATTAATGAATTATACTTAGCTCTTCGCTTCAATGTATATGCGGTCAGCTGTTTGCCACCAAGTTTACTTATGACTGCTGGCTGTTTGGCTGTTAACAAGTGGCAGGTGGCAGCTGGCAGCTGGCAGCATATGCTATAATGTCCTTAATGTCGCACAATGCATAACAAGGAGACACTTAATCAGTTCGACATTATCAGCGTGACTTGGCGCGCTTGCACTTGGAAGCCACTTGGCGATTAGGATGCATGACTTTGCAGCTTTGCCAGAGCATCGTCATACACAAAAGGATTTCAAGTGCAGCTAACATTAATTATACAAATACAGAGAGAGAGAGTGAGACAGAGAGAGAGAGACAGACAATAGCTTTAAGTGTTGCTTTCAGTTTTCATATTTTTGACTTTTGGCTGGTTTCATGTTTCGATTACATTTTGTGTAGACGCAATTGCAGCAGCTGTGACTCTCAATCAAATGAGTTCATGCAACCCACAAATGTCTAGACAATTGAAACAAAAACACACATACATGTATGTGTATGTGTGTGTGTGTGTGTTTGGCAGACAACAATGTCACCATTAGCCTGCCAGATCGTATAACTGATTTATTTGTTTTTCTTTATTTTTATTTTCTGCTTCTCATTTTCTTTATTTTTGTCTTTTCAATTTTGTGTCTACCAAAAAAAAAAAAAAATGTAGAGAAAATTAGCTGAGACCAAATGAAAATTAAAGCTTGTTTTCTGTATATTGCTGCAGGTGCGTATGTGTATGTGTATGTGATCCTTGAGGACTCTTCATTGTATCATGCTTGTCAAGTCATTTAAGCGCCTTTCCATGCTGCCAATTTAATTGCAATTGCAATCAATGTGTTGCCTCAGAGAATGAGCAAAGGATTCGGGCAGAAAAAAAAAAACAAGAAAAGAAAGCAAAGAGCAGAGTAACATAAAGTCGACCCAATTAATTTTTTTCATTTTTCTTTTTCACTGCGCATGTAAAACTGTCGAACAGCAACATCAGCAGCAGCAGCAGCCGCAGCCGCAGCAGCAACAGCAGCCAAAGCACTCAATGAAAATTATACAGCAATTGCAGCCAGCGGCTTTTAACTCACACGCAAATAAATCAATAAAATAAAAAAAAAATTAAATACAAATGAAAATGAAAGCGAAAGCAAAGGCAAAAAAAAAACGAAAATTGAAAGCAAACAGGCAAAAAAAAAAAAGTGACGAGAGAGGAAAAAATGCGGCAGAAGGAAATTGAAAGAAATAAAATATATAAAAAATTAATGCGTCACTGAAATGATATCTATGTTAAGCGGATATTCACTCAACGACTGTAAAATAATCGAGAAAGAATTTAATTTTTTATTTTTTTTTTGTGTTATATTATATAAATATTTCTGATTAATCTTTTAAGCAATTTATTGAAAATAATTCAAGCGATTTTATTTGATTTATATAAGAAAAAAATATATATATATATAAATATTGAATAAATTTACTTTAAAATAGAAAATCAAAAATATAAAGAAATGAAAAGTGCAAAAAAAAAATATTAATTTAAAGCTATTTATTTTATAATAAATAAATACGAACAGATTAATAAGAAAAATATTCATTTTTTGCCTTAAATAAATAAATAACAAATAAAAATAAAATATAATACAATTTATAATAAATGAAAATGAGGAATTTTATAAGAATTTCTGTTAGTTCTTTAAAGCATTTATTGAATTTATTGAAAATATTTTGATTGTGATTTAAATCGATTTATGTAAGACAAAAAAATCAAAATTAATATTAAATAAATTTATAAATATTTTGATTGTGATTTAAATCGATTTATATAAGAAAAATATTAAAATTAATATTGCATAAATTTACTTTAAAATAAAAAATAAAAGAAAATAAATTTTAAGATATTTATTTTATAATAAATTAATAAAAACAATATAATAAGTAAAATATTTATTAGTTACATTAAATAATTGGAAAATTAATTAAAATACAATTTATAATATAATAAATGAAAAACAAGAATTTTATAAGAATTTTTGATAATTCTTTAAAGCATTTATTGAATTTATTGAAAATATTTTGCTTGTGATTTCATTTAATTTATGTAAGAAAACAAAATCAAAATTAATATTAAATAAATTTAGAAATATTTTGATTGTGATTTAAATCGATTTATATAAGAAAATAATTAAAATTAATATTAAATAAATTTACTTTAAAATAAAAAATAAAAAAAAAAAAAATTTTAAGATATTTATTTTATAATAAATTAATAAAAACAATATAATAAGTAAAATATTTATTAGTTACATTAAATAATTTAAAAATGAATTTAAATACAATTTATAATAAATGATAAACAAGAATTTTATAAGAATTTCTGTTAATTCTTTAAAGCAATTATTGAATTTATTAAAAATATTTTGATTGTGATTTAATTCGATTTATGTAAGACAAAAAAATCAAAATTAGTAATATTAAATAAATTTATAATTATTTTGACTGTGATTTAATTCGATATATTTGAGAAAATAATTAAAATTAATATTGAATAAATTTACTTTAAAATTGAAAATAAAAACAATATATTTAAAGCTATTTATTTTATAATAAATTGATAAAAACAGTATAATAAGTAAAATATTTATTATTTACATTAAAAAATAAAAAATTAAAAAATGAATTAATATGCAATTTATAACAGATGAAAAAGAAGAATTTTATAAGAATTTCTAATAATTCTTTAAGGCATTTAATGAGTTTTGTGAGAAAAATGTATGCATGTGATTTTATTAGATTTCTGTAAGTAATAAATAAATTTCTTTTGAAAATAAATGAATTTTATTTTATTTGAAACGATTTTTTATTAAAATGTGCAGATGAAATCAAAAATGATTTACTTAATATTATAATAAATAAATAACAAATAAATCAAATGCATTTTATTTAATTTTATTTCGATAATAATAATAATAAATAATAATAATAAAAAAAAAATATATATATACATATATAAATAATTTATAATTGCAATTGCAATTGCAATTGCAAGTTACTTGCAACATATTCATTAGAATTTGCAATGAATTTGAATTGTGCTTAAAATTATTTACTTGTACAATGCGTTAACAATGGCAATTGTTGATATTTAAATCAAGTCATAAATAAATGATAGTTGACAGTTATGGCTTATATGGGACGACTTTGAATTGTCAGCAGACACAGAAATTTTGCGTTGAGCTTATTTTAGAATTGTGACAAATAGTTGTGCATTGTGTTTGTCTCTCTGTCTCTCTGTCTCTGTCTATGTTTGTCTTTGTCTCTCACTCTTTCACTGTGTATCTATTTACACACTGGCTTGCACAATAATTATTGTGCAAGGCTTAATTTAAATAATTAATAAATTATATGCCAACAGTAAGAAAGAGAGCGACAGACAGAGAGAGCAAGCGAGAGAGTGCAAGGCGGATGCATGCAGCAGCAGCTAAAAGTTTCTCATTAAACAAATATTTTCACAGCAGTTAAAATTTATGTTGCCAGCAGTTGCACTTGCTGCTCTCTCTCTCTCTCTCTGTATCTCTGTCTCACTCGCACACATAGGAAAATATAAAATTTATGCATGAAAACTGCTTGGGCAATGGTTGTAAGGGCAAAGTGTGCAGACATGGCCAGCAATGGGAGTTGCCGGTCAGGACGAGCGGCATAGAGAATACATGGAGCATGATAAGTGAGAAATAGGAGAAGTGAGAGGTTTGAAGCGCGGGTTACTCAGCATGCAGCAAGTAGTGTAGTGTAAACAAGCGCAGGCAGCAGTCAGCTAGCAGCTAGCAATGCAAGGACACAAGGACGCAAGGACATGCCAAAGGACACATAATGCAAACATGTGACTTCCGCATGCGGTGCAAACACTTACTACACTACACTACACAACACAACATACACACACACAAACATACACATACGCAGTGGCATTCATAAAGTTTGTGCCATACTCTCATAGTTGTTAACAAGTCGAGCGGCAGGCAGCAGGCTGGCAGCAAGTAGCAAGTAGCAAGCAAGCTCGTATCTGTCTTTTAGGTCCTTTATGTCCTTCCGACCGCTTGTAGCTTGGCTTGTACGCACGTCCCACTGTTTTGAGCTTAACTTACTCAAACACACACACAGAGCCACAAAGACATAATGTGAAATAACTTATTGCCCTTAAAATGTCATTTATGTCAACGGTAAGATAAGTTACGCATACGCACCGTGCACCGTGCAGCAAAAAAAAAAAAAAAACAAGCCAGCACTTTCCACACTTTATCTCCGCACACTGTCGTCAACGACAACGACAACGACAGTGCCGCCTGCCAGGCTTGACAACAATTAAAGTCAACAGGAAATGTGACACATTTAACTTGGTAAATAATATTTTCAATTATTTAGCATAAATAATATGCACACACACATACAGAGACAGAGAGAGAGAGAGAGAGAGAGAGAGAGACATACATAAATGCGCATGTAATTTAACACATGTTAAAAGTATCCTGCGGCATTTCCAAAAACTAATTAGCTGCTCAAGACTCCCCGTTGTTTGTTTTCATACAATTTTGAACAATTTCACATTTCACATTTCACAAGTTTTGCAGCATTTTACTGGTTTCAATTTTCATAAGCAACTCAAAACAATTTAAATATGTTTTCACTACACTCAAAGCTGTGATGAGGTACGGCAAGCTGTGTAAAGGTTAAATATCATTTTCATATGTCAGCTGTAAGCTTGTCAAAGCAAACTGTGCAATTAATTAAATTTGAAGCAATCAAAAAAGAAAAAAAAAAAAAACGCAAAGTGAAAAATAAATAAAAAAAATTAAATGCAAAATTTAATTGTAATTTCAAGTAATTAAAATAAATGAATTCTTATCAATTTTATTGAATTTATTTGAAGTCATTTTATCTGCAAAACGCAAGTTTTCAATTAGACCGCGAAAGACCAAAAATAGTTTTTGCCATAGAAAAAAAACGTAGCCACAATTTGCAGTTGCTGTCAGCATTTAACCTAGCTAACGCAAGCATGCCACGCCCCAATTGCAGCAAACACACACAGAGAGAGAGACAAAGACAAAGACAAAGACAGAGAGACAAACACACATGCAGCACACATAGAATTACGAAAAGATTTATCGCTTGTGCACTTGGAATTGATGACCAGGGCCTAATTGTCATCCGATATGAGTCTACCGCATGACTCGCATTGTCGCTCGTTCGCTTCACGGAACGCCAGCAGCAGTAGCAGTTGAAACAGGAGCTGAAGAAGCAAAAGTCAGACACTGAAAGCATAGCCCACTGTATGTTATTGCTTTTCAAGCTGCATTTCTACCTCTCGCCAGGGGCCGCCACTAGCACCATTTATACACTTCAACCGGCACGTGCATAGTTTTGCATGCTGCGCATAACTTGCACGCACACCACATAACCAAAAAACATACAAACACACAAACACACACATATATATATATACAAGCGCACACATGTTGGCTCGTAATTTTTACACAAACACACACAGTGAGAGAAATTGTGGGAGCGATTTATGTTTGACTTTCGCATGTGGCTGGCGGTTTGGGTGGATTTAAAAGTCAACCAAGCAAAGGCGTGGGCTGTGCAGAGACACGAAGAATGAGAGAGAGAGAGCAAATGTGTGTGTGTCTCAACTGAAGTCCTGCTTGAATACTGTCGCCCTGCTGCCAGCTCTATATAGCTATAAAGCTTTTGTTGCTTTTGCTGCAAAGTAAGTTAAGACTGTAGCTGCTTTTGGTATGAGACACTTTTGTTGCTACTGTTGCTGTTATTGTTGTTGTTGTTGCTGCTGCATTGGCTGATAAATCGCCAGCAATTTATTATTGATAACACATTGGTACATTGATTGTGTATTAACTGAAACTGTTTGCCAAAGTAAAGTGACATTGATATATGGCATGTACATGAAATATCGCTTGTTACCAACGACTACGACTACTACTACTACTGCTACTACTGCTACTGCTACAACATATTCATTCACCAAGTGTTTGTATTTGTATTTCTCTCGCACTCACTGTACATTTATACATACATTTGTATATATATATTTTGTATTTGTTTGCTTCTTGTTCTGCCAAGTGTGTTTGTTGTGGCCTTCTCCTCGTCCCCCAGTCAAACACAACAAAATGCCCATTGTGGCAATCAACACCAGAAGTTGACGCAAGATTTGTTGCGGTACGTCATTCAGTCCGTCTATCCATTTCACCAATTCTACATCTTTCCAACTGTCCAGCTGTCAGTTCATCAGTTACATCAGCTGAAAACAGAAAAAAAAAGCAAACTTAATGCCTCAACATTTGACATGGCCTTAAAAATTATGACAGCATTTCGTTTATTTTATTATTTATATTTATTTCATATAAATATATATTTTTATTAATTCAAGCGACATATGACCAACGAAAGGGAACAGACATAACATTAAATGAAACGTGTAACGTGTCACAATTAATGATACTATATCGTATTCACTTCGGTTAGATCAATCGTATGCAAATGTTGCAATTAATAACAATACAGCGATAAAAAATTAATTATTAATTATTTTATACATTTTTTTTTTTTGCTATGCATTTTAACTGAATTTTAATAATTTAATTTAAATATTTAAAATTTTATTTTTAAAAATTATTTGAAGTTGTGAAAAATATATTTAAATATATCAAAAATTATTTTTATATATTTGTAATATATTTAAATAATATAGAAATTTTATTTTTCAATCTTAAAAAATTAAAAAAAAATTGAAAATTTTTTCACAAGTTTATAAAAATACTTAAAAATTTTCAAAAATATTTAAATATATTTTAATAAATTTTAGATAATACGATAATTGACTGATAATAATTTTAAATATTTTTCTCCAAATAAATTAAATCAATTTTAAATCATTTTTGGCTCTTAAAAAATGTACAAAAAAATATTTGAAAAATTTAAAAAAATATGATAAAATATTAAAATTTTTTTTTTTAAAAATTTGAAATTTTTTTTACCATGTTTATAAAAATATTTAAAAATTTGCAAAAATATTTAAATATATTTTAATAAATTTTAGATAATACCAAAATTGACTGATAATAATTTTAAATATTTTTCTCCAAATAAATTAAATCAATTTTAAATCATTTTTGACTCTTAAAAAATGTACACAAAAATATTTGAAAAATTTAAAAAAATATGATAAAATATTAAAATTTTTTTTTTTAAAAATTTGAAATTTTTTTTACCATGTTTATAAAAATATTTAAAAATTTGCAAAAATATTTAAATATATTTTAATAAATTTTAGATAATACCAAAATTGACTGATAATAATTTTAAATATTTTTCTCCAAATAAATTAAATTAAATTTAATAATAATAAATTAAATAAATTAATAAATTAAAAATTTGCAAAAATATTTAAATATATTTTAATAAATTTTAGATACTACTAAAATTGACTGATAATAATTTTAAATATTTTTCTCCAAATAAATTAAATCAATTTTAAATAATTTTTGACTCTTAAAAAATGTCTACAAAAATATTTGAAAAATTAAAAAAAAATGTGATAATAAATTAAATTTTTTTTTTTAAATTGAAATTTTTTTTACCATGTTTATAAAAATATTTAAAAATTTTTAAAAATATTTAAATATATTTTAATTAATTTTAGATAATACAAAAATTGACTGATAATAATTTAAAATATTTTTCTCCAAATAAATTAAATCAATTTTAAATCATTTTTGACTCTTAAAAAATGTACACAAAAATATTTGAAAAATTGAAAAAATATGATAAAATATTAAAACTTTTTTTTTTAAAAATTGAAAATTTTTTACTATGTTTATAAAAATATTTAAAAATTTGCAAAAATATTTAAATATATTTTAATAAATTTTAGGTAATACCAAAATTGACTGATAATAATTTTTAATATTTTTCTCCAAATAAATTAAATCAATTTTAAATCATTTTTGACTTCTTAAAAAATGTACACAAAAATATTTGAAAAATTGAAAAAAATATGATAAAATATTAAATTTTTTTTTTTAAATTTAAAAATTTGCTTTAAAATTATTTCTAATGAATTTTCTAGAATTCTCTAAAATTTATTCATACACGTAATAATTTAAAAAAAAAAATTGTTTAAAATTTTCATTAGCTTTTAGCAAATAAAATGTATAAAATATATTTTTGTATATATTTCCGTTTATTTTATGTATTATTTTCTTTTCTTTTTTTTTATCGAGCATGTTGAGCAAAATTGTATGTTAAATGAAATCAACATGCGATGTCAGAAATAGAACAGTTTATAAGTTATAAGGAAACAGGCAGCGCTGGCATTATATAGTAGTATGAACAATGCCAGAAGCAACACGAATGACAACTGCAACTACAAATACAACTATAACAAAAACAAGAAGCGGCAATAGCAACAGCAACAACAGCTGAGTGTGTAGCAAGTACAAGCGATAGTGACAACCAACAGCAGCAAACACGAAAGTGTAATCAACGCTTAAACACTCGCAACAACACAATGAGAGACAAACATGTCGCACTATACTCGCCCAGCCGCAGACAATGGCTGACTGGCTGACTGGATGAGTGGATGGCATGATAACTGGAAGGCTCGCTAGCTGGATGACTGGCTGAATGGATCGGGCAGGCTGACAGGCAGGCTGCCAGCCAAGCCTGTATATATGTCTGTCTGTCTGTGTGTTGGTCTCACTGTCTGACGGCAGACACAAAAAAAAAAAAAAAAAAAATGATGTAGAAGAAGAAGCATTGGACAAACATTGCGACACATTACTGTCAAAACTCATGAAAATATTTCACAACAGCGACAAGCGAACTGCTGCTGCACGGAGCAGCATAAATGAGAGAGAGAGAAAGAGGAGAGAGAAAGGAAGATAGAAGAGTGAGCATCACATAAAACATACAAACAGCAGCAGTAAGAAACAAAAAAGTCACTAACAAGCATCATATGCCAGCAAAAATGTCAACAACACACACACACACACACATACATACACAGCTCATTAGAGCCATGACAAAGAGACGAGAGAGAAGAGTGAAACTGGCTAGAAAGGATTTAGCATGCCGGCTTAGCGGCAGCCGGAAATGCAGCAGGATAACATTCATTTGTTGTCCTTGTTGTTTTGCAGTTTGTTGTCTTTTTCGCATGCATCTTGTGCTTTATGCTCATCCTTGTTGCTGCTGCTGTTGCTGCTGCCGTTATTGCTGTTGCTACTGTTGCTGTAGCATTTTATGACAGCTACAAAAAGTTGCTGATGATGTAATGTTTATGTGTCGCTGACACTGTCACAGAGAGACATCGCGCTTTGCCCGTACCGCTGCGCTGCCAGCTTCATAATTGCACCTGCAACGGCTAACAGATGGCGGCAGCAACAGGAGCAGCAGGAGCAAAAAAAAAAAAAGAGAGACGCACACGGTAACAATGACACGACAGAAATATGCCAAGTAGCTGACTCAACGTTGCATTGCAGCAGTAGCAGAAGCTGAAGCTGGCATTGGTGTTGCTGTTGCTGTTGGTATTGCAGTTGGTGTGTTGGAGTTTGTTGGCGGCATATGATGCATATCGCAAATGTCGTTTGCCGTCAGTTTCCGCTTGTTGCAGCAGCCATTTTGTTTATGCATGAACACGAACGAATGCAACGAATGCAACGCGACAAGGCTACGTCAGTGGCAGCATTGTCGCCTTCTCTTTGAGTGTTTTGTTTGAATGCCAGTTGAACGCCCACACACACATACACACACCCGTTGCTCGTTGCAAGCTGCAAGTTGCAGGTTGCAAGTGTAAACTAATTTCAAAATGCCCTTGGTCGACATTGAGTTATGATTTCAACGGCACGTGACTTCTAAGCAAAGCACAAGATGAGTCCACGGGGAGGTCTATAAAAATGGGAATGTTGGCGAGGTGAAAGGTTAATGCAGCCAACATGCAATTGCTGGCAATAAAGTAGCTACCACGTTGACCACAAGCAAAGATTAGATATGAATTGCTAAGGGGGCAAAGTCAAGGAACAAAATCAGTTGCCGACGTGCCACACGAGCAGCTGTAAAGGGAACAACAACACTACGATATGTGTATGGTGGGGCACAAGGTTATTACTGAAACTCTATTGAAATGAAAAATATAGATAAATGTAATTTTTCTCTATATATATATATATATATATATATATATATATAGTATGCAGACATAAATGATTCGATTAGTCAGTGGATATCTAAAGCTCTGAACTTTATTTGGAGTTCAATAAATATTTATTTATTTTCTATACACTTGCAAAGGTTTATTGCATTTTAGCTAAGCGTTGGCATTGACAAGCAAAGACTTCGTAGAAATTATATATTCTTGATCAGGCAAATGGATAATATTTCTTGAGGTAAATTGTAGCTAGTATAAATTATATTAAATTTGAAATTAAATTTACAATTTTATATGAAATTTTCAAAAATATTTAAATATATTTTAATAAATTTTAGATAATACTAAAATTGACTGATAATAATTTTAAATATTTTTCTCTAAATAAATTAAATCAATTTTAAATCATTTTTGACTCTTTAAAAAATGTCTACAAAAATATTTGGAAAATTGAAAAAAATATGATAAAATATTAAATTTTTTTTTTTAAAAAATTGAAATTTTTTTACCATGTTTATAAAAATATTTAAAAATTTTCAAAAATATTTAAATATATTTTAATAAATTTTAGTTAATACCAAAATTGACTAATAATTATTTTAAATATTTTTCTCCAAATAAATTAAATCAATTTTAAATCATTTTTGACTCCTTGAAAAATGTCTACAAAAATATTTGAAAAATTGAAAAAAATATGATAAAATATTAAATTTTTTTTTTTTTAATTTAAAAATTTGCTTTAAAATTATTTCTAATGAATTTTCTAGAATTCTAGAATCTTTTTCTAGAATTTTTTCATACACGTAATAATTAAAAAAAAAAATTGTTTAAAATTTTCATTAGCTTTTAGCAAATAAAATGTATAAAATATATTTTTGTATATATTTTAAATATTTCCTTTTATCATGCAAATGGAAAATATTTCTTGAGGTAAATTGTAGCTAGTATAAATTATATTAAATTTGAAATAAAATTTGCAATTTTATATGAAATGATGATAAGGTGGCTTAAGGCATTCTTAGGCATTAGAAGATAAACGTATAAATCCTTGTAAAATTCAATTGTTCAACTGTCCGTCTGTTAGCTATTGATATGCAACTTTTTATTTCACTATGTTGTATATAAATTATCATATGCTGCATCGGACTAATATATTATATAGCTGCCATAGCAATAGTCGCTCGAAAATTTAATTTTTCTTTCAAATGTTCATTGATTTTTCAAGTACAGTCGAGTCGCAATAATTTGTACCCCGTTAATTCGAAATTCTCAATAATTTATAAACATTTTTGTTCCCTTGAAAACAAATTCCATATATAATTTGAAAATAATTCGAAATTCTCCATAATTCGTAAAAAAAAATATGATCCCCGTGCCGTTTCGAATTATCGAGACTCGACTGTAATACGTTTTAAGCTTAGTCTAGTGATATCTTAAGCATTTCAGTAAAAATTTTACTTAAATCCATCAACTATAACATAAACCTGTCATAGAAAAATTCGTACGAAAATTAATTTTTATGGTATAAAAATTTCTTTTAATTTTCCGCTTAATTTTTTCAAATTTTAAAATTTTTTTATGCATGCGAGTAAAATTTAATACAAATCTAGTAACTAAAAGCCATAAGAAAAGTCTGTCAGATTTTATTTGAAAATGTTTTTATTTAATTTTTTAAGCGTATAAAAACTTCGTTATGGCAAAGTTAATATTGGCTTTTAGTTATTTTCAGTTTGTGGTTTTAATCAGGTCACATGTAAATGCCATTCGACAGTAACTATGCGATTGTATATCTAAACAATTTTGACCAATTATTTTACCCTTTCTATTTTGCCTATTTACATTAACAATAGACGAAAAACCAAAAAAAAACAAAAAACAAAAATTGTATATTAAGCAGCGACTAACAGCCGCATGAACATTACACACAATTAGGCAAAGGCAATAGGCAATAGCAATAACAACAGCAACAACAACAACAACATAGAGTTATCTATAAACACATGTAAAATGTACAGGAAGCGGCATTGATAGAGGCAATTAACAGCTCGACACGCCATATTTTGTATGCGTATACATAATATTACACCATGCGTATACGTAATAACTATAGAAATCTATGCCTTTTGTTTCTATGTCTGTGTGTGTGTCTGTGTGTGTGTGTGCGAGTCGAGAAAAAATTAGACACATAATTAAAAATACAAAGCATAAAGCGTAATACAAAGACTAATGGCACACTGCCACACCCCACACCCCCTTGGTACGCCCTTCAATGCTTTTGCACCCTACTAGTTACTAGCAACGATTAATTTATTGTTATTGCTTAGGTAAACAAAGGAGCAAAATCGAAACTAGTAACTTAGCTAGAAAGCGTGCAGCAAAGCATGTTGCGAGTGTTGCCAATGTTGCCAGTATTGCGAGTGCTCTGACGCCGCCACGTGATTAGGCCAGTTCGATGAGGCAGACCACATAGACCACACTAAGGGTCAACTCGCTGGCGTTCTTGTTCGCCTTCTCGAATATTATTAGTAAACCAAATGCGTAGCCATAAATTACCACTCAGCGCCCAATGCTTGAGCGCGCATCTTCAGTTCAATTTTCGTACGTATTGAGAGTTTGGGGCGCGTTTGGGAGTCAGCAAAATGAAATGAAAACGCGCACGCTTGACAGCTGCCCCCTCGTCTCTGTCTCTCTGTCTCTCTCTTTCTCTGTCTAAGTCATCTCTTAGCCTTGCTGCATTGAAGACTGAGCCTTATTTTGCTGTGGACGACGATACGTGCGTGCTACGGAAATGCTCGCAAATTTGCGCTTTGAATTTTGCAGGCGATCGTGGACTCGCATATTTTATTTGCTCTTTCAATCAGCAAAAAAGCGGAAAGCCTTTTGCCAGCAATAAAATTATTGAAAGATTGATGAAAGCCACCAGCCAACCAGAGTATTGGCCAAGCCAGGCTAACTTGGCCAACAAATTGCCTTACCGTACGGTAAGTGTGTTTTGCTGTTTGTTTCTGTTGTTGTTCTTGTGTTTTTTTTTTCTTTTACTTAAAGTAAGACTGCAGCAGCAGAAAAAGAAAAGAAAAAAAAAAAAAACTTAACGTAAAAGAACTTAAGAGACAACCAAAGAATGTCGAGTCGTTGACATTGACATGGGACCACAAATACAACAAAAAAAATGGTAGAAAACAAAGAAACAGATGAAGAAAACAAAGTGTAACGGAGAAGAAAACGAAACAGAGAAAAAGCAAAAAAAAAAAAAAAACTACAGTCAGTGCAAAGATTTATGGTCAAATAATTAGCAATGTCGACGACTGCCACGCCTTAATATACACTACACAAAGTTGATTGAAATAAAACTTGATTTTTATAAAGACAATAAAAAAAATTGCAAAAAATATATAATGAAAAATATTTGAAAAATTCCAAAAAATTAACGAAAATATTTTGAAAATTTAAAAATATTAAAAAAAAAAATGTATATTAACAAAAAATATTTTTAATATTTTTTAATATTTGGAAAATATTTTAAAAGTAATTAGGAAAAATTTTAATAATATTTTGATAAAATTTAAAAATGTTTTAAAAAAATTCTAATAAATATTTGGAATGCAATTTATTTTTGTTTTATATATTTTTGTTATAATTCATTATTTTGAATTATTTTGAAAAATATTAAAAATTATATTGCAATAATTTAAAAATTTATTTTAAATATTTTTTAATATTTGGAAAATATTTTAAAAGTATTCAAAAAACATTTTAATAATATTTTGATAAAACTGAAAAATGTGTTCAAATAATTCTAAAAATATTTTCAGCGCAATTTATTTTTGTTTTATTTATTTTTGTTATAATTAAAAATTTTAAAAGTATTCATAAAAATTTTTAATAATATTTTGATAAAATTTAAAAATGTTTTCAAAAAATTCTTTAAAAAAATTTGGAATGCAATTTATTTTTGTTTTATATATTTTTGTTATAATTCAAAATTATTTTGAAAAATATTAAAAATATATTGCAATAATTTTAAAATTTATTATAAATATTTTTTAATATTTTATAAAAATAATTGAATTAAATTTTTGTTTTTTATTCTAAAAAAATTACATAAAGATTAAAGCAACTGTTAGTCGACTTGTTAATATCAGCTGCTGACTCTATATCAGCTGAAACCTAGGCTAACATACACACACACACACACAGACACACAGACACATAGAGCGAGAAAGAGAAATACAGATACAAGCGCAACGTATAAAATTTGCTGCTGTGTAAGAGAGGGAACAAAACGTTGCTGGCGAAGGTGTTTTAATTAATTAGCTTTTTGTTTTAATGCTGAACTTTTGTCCTGTGCGCTTTGTGTCCGGCGTTTCGATTGCGTTTTTACGACTACGCGCGACTAATTTGTGTAAATTAAATTTATCGACCAGAAAATGCCACAGCAGCCAAAGCGAAATACACCTCGACACATCTCCTGCGATTGCTGTTGCTATTGCTGCCATAGCTGCTGCTGCTTAAATTAATCATACGCAGAGTGCGCCAACATTGTGTATAATGGCTAACTGGACTGTGCCAAAAAGAGGCAAGGGAAGCGTTAAGTGATCAGAGGGCAGAGGACAGAAGACAGTGGGCAGAGGGCAGCGAGAAGCATTTAAGGGGAAGGAAGGTAAATGTAGGCAATGCAGTTGAGTGTGAATTTGGGTCAGGCTTGCGCTTCGATTTTGGTTTCGCTGGCCGTTTTCCATTTCGATTTGTTTGTTAAGCATACGCAATGTGTGACGTGAACTGCTTGTCTATGTGTATGAATGTGTGTGTGTGTGTGTGTGTATGTGTGTGCGGGAGTTGCAAAGTTTAAGTGGAAGTGGCAGTGGAAGTTGTTCTCATCAATGCTGTTGGCTCTCTCTCTTGCTGCGCCTTAATGGCCAACTCAGTCAACTTATGCTCACCCCGCATTGCATCCCTCAAACGACAAAGTAATAACAACAACAACAACAACAAAAACAGCAACAATGAACGAAAAGAGTTCGCCGAGTGCTAGTAAAGTTTACCATAGCGCTGGCTCGCTGCCAGGCCGTGCAGACGGCAACGCTCATGCACTTTCATTAAGTTTAATTAAATTCTCACTTTGTAAATGTCAATGTACACACACTCACACACACACCACATACTCTCATATACACACTCACACATAGAAAAGGTTATACTACTATCTATACGTTTGTTTGGGGCGCAAAAAATGCGCCAACCTGAGCGAATTTATGGCCCTTGGCGCAAGGCGACAAAAATCTCTGGGATCCAAGCGTACAAATAACAGCACGTCGTAGTTTTGCTTCATTTGTTGGCTGTTTGCAGACATTGTTGGCTTTTAATTTGGCCAGCACGCAAGGCTAAAGCAACAAACATCAGCAGCAGCAGCAACTTTCAGCCTATGCCAGCGCTTATTATGCAACAAACTTTTTTTTTCGTGTTTTTTTTTTTTTTATTAATTTTTGCGTATTTTTCATGAGACACAAAACAAACGCCAAGCAAATTTTCTAAGCAACAAAAAATGAAAATAAAAAAAAAATTTGTATAAATTCAAGTCAAAAATTTTGCCATAAACTTAACCATAAATAATTCAAAAAAATGTTCGCTCACCCAGCCTCGACTTGTACGTGTCTTTTGCACTTCTCTACCACAGCTCCGCTGCTCTGTAGTGTGTGTGTGTTTATTTCAGTGTCTGAATGTTTGTAAGAATATTTTCGTGCAAGGATATTAACCCCAATTGCGCTTGGCACTTGTCGGGCCTGTCGACTGCCGCAGTTCTTGTGTTCAGGTTTCTTTTTTTTTTTTTTGCTTACTGCTTACAGTTCTGGTGCTGTTGCTGCTTCTCATTTTGGTTTTTGTTTTTATTTTTGTTATGCTTACTGCTGCTGCTGCCGTTGCCGTTGCTGTTGCCGTTGCTGTTGCTGCTGTTGTTTTTGTTGTATCTGGTTGCCTTTTTAAGTGTTTCTTTAAGCGCCATAATCAGGCGCACCAAGAGAGCGCAAATATTTTAAGCGACACGCAAATATGCAAATATGTGGCGCATATACACATACATATATATATATGAAGACACAGACACACATACTCTCACAGACATATGCATGCATATATGTTTGTATGTGTCTGCTACTTAAGCTGCTTAGCAGCCAAAGCCATCGGCAGCTAAGCAAACAAACAAGCATCGGCCTGACTTATATACCCTAAGGTCACAAAAAATACCAATCGATGTATTCATAAACGTTGCCTGTGCAAACAACGATGAGCTGCGTTTAATATATATAATACAACTCGCAATTGTAGCATTCTTTATACTCAGATCTTTTGCAAAAATTTATTGCATTAATTTCTATGGCATTTGAAATTCTTTGAATATTTTATTTCGTTTCTTTTTTTTTTGCATTCAATTTAATAAAAATTTGATATTAAATGATTTATTGACAGATTTTAGGTGTTTAAGTTAGTTAAGGTTTTAATTACAATTTTCATAACAAAAATATTTAAAAGTTATTTAAGACAACTTAAACTTAATTGTGGTAAAAAAAATTTAATGTAAATATTTAAAATTTTATATATTTAAAATAATAATTAAAAAAATTTCAATAATTAAAAAATTAACAGAATTTTAAAATATTGAAATTAATAAATAATAAATGTGAAAAATTTAATAATAATTGAATAATCAATAAATATTTAAAATAATCATTAAAATAATGAAAATACAATTAAAAAATTTAAGACAATAAAAAATAAATAATTTTTAAAAGAATTTAATTATCTTTACTTATAAAAAAAATAATGAAATTTAAATGTAATTAAAATTGGTAAATTATAAAATTCTAAATTTTAAAATTAATAATAAAAATACATGAAAAAATTATTTAATGCAAATATTTAAAATATTTTTGTTATTTTGTAATATTAAAAATAATAAAAATAATAAATAAAATTATTTAAATAATTTTTTGAATAAAATAAATATATAAAACAATTTTAATTATTTAAAGTTTACAAATTAAATGCAGAGTAATGCCAACATCTACATCTGTTAATTTTAAGCGTATACAATATTCGTTAAATACTCGTTAAATAATTTGTATTCGAAACAATCTTTGCTTGTACTTTTCATGCTTTGCGCTTGTTTATGTGTTTGTATTGTATTCTATGTTGTATTTTTGGCCTATGCATGTTTAAATTTTATGTTTGCCAATGTGTTGGGCTTTAGCCATAAATGCACACACATACACACACACACAGACATAGTACATAGTACACACATACAGACACAATTTCCTCCACCCACAGAGGCCTGTGTTTCGCTTGTCGAGTCAAATGTTTGGCAACATGTGCCACAGTGTGGCAACATGCGGCATGCATATAAATTTTCCAAGTGCCTTACAGTTTTATTTAGATTTGCTCTGATCTTTTTTTCGTTTTTTTTTTTGCTTTTGCTTTATTTTCTTCTTTTTTTTTTAGCACATACAACAACAATAGCCACAAGAATAGAAGCAAAGTCTGAGCACATCAATTTTAACTTGAATTTCAATGCTAAAAGGCAACTAATTAAATTTTTGCTAAAATTAATGTGAGACGTCTCTGATTGCGAAACTGAATCCTTTGACCTTTTCATTGAGGTCTTGCGGTCAGAAAAGGCTCGAGCCTGTCAACGACTCCTGACAGCAAATAGCCGCATTATGATGTCAACTGTGAAGTCAACTGTGTTCTGTATACACACACACACACACACACAAACACACACATACGCAATGTTCCATATTGTGAGTCGCATACACACATTCATTAATCATTAGACAAAAGCTGCAAATGTTTTCAGGTTCCTTGCGTACAAATTTTGGTAGCATAATTGTCATATGTGGCCAAGTACATAAAAACAAAAGAAGAACAAGTAGAAGATGGAGAAGAAAAAGAAGAAGAAGAATAAAAATAATTTATTTTATGTTTAATTGCGCAGAAGTGCGTTTTGCGTTCATAGTGTGAAATTAGAAGTTTCCCAACCACACGATCATCACGAACACTAACATTATCATTAGTTACACGCACTGTGAACTTTTTTTGTTCCCGCCTCATAGAACATCAAATCAAAAGTTATAAGTAGAAATGTCTACATATTTAGTATCTATATTTAGCCTATGGCTATGCGAGACACTGATTAACAAAATCAATTGATAATTAATCAAGAATAGAAAAATGTGACACGAAAAACTTATAATCAACATTGATAATTAATAAACTATATCAAGAAATTAATGAAGTGTGTATTAAATGAATATTCATACAAAACTATTAAAAATGTTTTCTATTTTATGTTTGTCACTTATAGTTTAACGTTAAAACGATAAGAAAATTATTAATATCTTTATTTTATATACGAATTTTATTTACAGAATTATTAGTAAATTTTGAAAAATTTATTAAAAATGTTAAATATTATTATTGATAAATTTTGAAATTTTATTTTCCCTTATGTTTGTAAAATTTTATTTATATTTTTTTTAAGCAAAAATTTGTTAAAATTTTTAAATTAATATTTTTTTGATTTTAGCCCAAAAATGTGACATTTTCGCGTAGAGTAAATTTAAAATTTAATTTTTTTTTTCATACTAAAAATATTCATCAAGTCATTAAATAAATAAAGCATTGAAAATGTTATAAATATCGATTTTAATTTTTATTTGCATTTTTTTTTTAGATTTTTTTTTTACATAAGCTGAAAAGTAAATAAAGCATTGAAAATGTTATAAATATCGATTTTAATTTTTATTTGCATTTTTTTTTAGATTTTTTTTTTACATAAGCTGAAAAGATTTTTATTGCTGTTTGAACATCAAAATCTATGGCATAATGTGACATTTATGTGTTTTGCCTGTAGACTTGGCCAACATGCTTCGTATTGGCCACGTTCTGCATGGCATCAGCAAACAGTTGACACTAAAAGTTGAATCGTGACGACGATTGCGATACGAACGAATTACTGACGAAGTGCAGTTAAAATGCTTCGTGCTCTGTCTCTCTCTCACTCTCTTTCGCTCTCTCATTTGCCTGCGCTCTCATTTGATTTTCAAGTACTCATATATTTGCTCTTTCTATCATTCTCACTCTCTCTCTCTCTCTGTCTCACTTGCAGTTGTAAAGCTTTTTTTTTCGGCTATGAAACGACGGCAGTGAAACAAAAGCAAAAGCTAAAAAAAAGAAAAAAGAAAGAAAAAATGAAAAGGACCAAAAAGGAGCAAGAACACATTTGTTGGCTAGCGCACCTGCTGGCCGCTGCAGGTGGCCAAAAAATGGTGTGTGTCTCTCTGTATGTGTGTGTTTTGGTTTTTGGGCCAGAAATATATTCACTTAATGCGCGCCCGTGTCCGTTTTGCTTGATGCCCCACGTTCTCAGTTGGCTGCAATCGCACAAACAAGCAACCCACAGTGCATGGTCCCTTGCCCCACTGTGCATCAACCCACTGTGGCTCTTAGCCCTAGTACATTCAGCGTTTTTTGGCCCGTTAACGCGTGACTTCGAGTGCCCTTAATGCTGTAAATGAATATTTAATGTTAAAAGCACTTGTCGAAAATGCAGCAGTAACAGCAGCAACAACAGCAACAACAGCAACAACAGTGCTGGCTGATAGGTATGGAAGGGAAGCAAAGTAGAGAAACTACATTGCAGCCAATGTCTACGATAGCGACGCTTCACTTAACGAGCGAGTTGATTTTAAATTGTTTTTGCAATTGGAGCATG
>JBAMBR010001609.1:0-22500 GCA_037044475.1 Zaprionus obscuricornis
CAAACAGCGCTTATCAATTTCATTACATTATTTGAAATATATTTAATAAAATGAAATGATTAATGATTAACTATTAATATTAATGAATAACATTATCATTCGGCTGCTGCAGCATTTTCATATCATTTTGCAATTCTTTCAATTCTCGTAGCATATTACGTGCCAACAGTCCCTCGGGCGTTGAAATTGGCTCAAAGAGCAACATTCGTAGAGCTTCACGTATCATAATCTCAGTCTGCTGTAGCCCTGCCTGAAAATTAAATATTTACGATTATTTCTACAACATAAATAGAACATAAATAAGCATTACCAATAAATCAGGAGCATTATGTTCCTGTTCACTATACAATTTGCGTGCCAATTCCGCCTGTGTATTGGCCAGCTCATATAGAGCAATTGCCTTTAGTCGATTAATACCCGGAGTCAGAACCTTTAACACCAGTAAAATCTCCTGACATAAACGTATCTTTCGTTCGTACACCTTACGATTGGGACGATGTGACATATTCTGTAGTATCTGTCGTAATATTGCAGCTATATTCTGTTTAAGATCCAACATAATATAATGATTGCCATGTAGCAGACGTCCCAGTTTAGCCAGCAGCAATTCCAATCTATAGATATCATCGCGAGCATGAAATACTTCCTCCTTGGCACGTTCCAGTACATTCGCAACAAATTCCGGCTTAAGGATATGCTCCGGATTAATTAGACACTGCCAGATGCCAGTCTCTGGCTGACGAACTATGTAACCGCCACTGCAATTACTGCAGACAAAGCTACTCAAATGTGTACCCAACTCTGTGGGATCCACACAACGTGCACATTGGCAATCAAAGCATTTGCCTTTTCTCAATATATTTCGCCGCTCATCGGTGCCCAGTAAAAGATTTGTATACGTATTGTAAAGTGTATCCCCGGCAGCTATAAAACAATTTGCATAAACTTTAACGCGATTTTGCTCATCGACAGCAATCACTAGATTCGGTGTACAGCTATGAGCAAAGAGTGCAGCACGCCAATAGATGCCTCTCAAGGCGCCACCTGGTTCTGGTGCACGTATCTCATAGGCATTAATATCCGCAATGCCAAGCAAACGCTGCAGCAGCTCTTCATCGATCTCTGCAGCATTGCGCAACTGCAGCAATAATCCCGACGATTGCAATGGAACTATAACATGTTCATGATAATGACGCCAAATCTCAGAGTCACGTCGTTGACTCAATTGTGCATCCATTTGTAGTAATTGCTCAAATTGTGGCTGCAGTTCCACATGCTCCCGCAGTAACAAATACTTGATGATAGTTGTAATTTTTGCATGTGCCTGCAGTTGTTCGACATGTTCCGGCTGCAACTTCAACTCAGCCAAACGTTTGCAATCATTTTCATTATGTTGTGCACATTCCATGCATAATGGCAGTAGGCGACAATTGCTGCAGAAGGATGACGTTAGCTTCTGGCAATTGCAGCAGCGACGATCTTCATTGTTGGGCAGCAATAGTTGTGGTTGCTCCAGTAACACTGTTTCACCAGCACGTAAATTACAGGCGGCAACAACATATCTAAATATTATAGCATATATTATATTTATGAAATAAAAATAAAAATAATTATGTGGATTTGGATTTTGATTTGGATTCGTAGCAAACCTGCCCAAAGTTTCATTTTGTTTCACTTGACATTTCTTGGCAAAATCATCCGTTACTGCAGCCATTGTATAAATATATATGTATTGTATATATATATATATATATGTATATAGAGTTTCGATCCCTTGGCCAACAATTGCATCTGCTGTCGCCAATTATTGCACATCGACTGAAGATTTAGTCGGACGCCCAATGAATTTATCTCTCGTACAAATTGTTATTTATACTTAAAGACAATTCTTTATTTTATTTCTTTTGAATCAATGCTGCCTCCCTTCCGTTGCTCCCTTCCGCTGTAGCAACCATAAACACCAAACACTGCGTCTGTTGAACCTGCTCTACTGTCGGTACGTTCAGGGCCAATGCAATAGAAACCAGAAGCTACAAATTAATTAATTAATTTTAATAATTAAAAATTCTCTTGACGTGATAATTAAAATGTATTTTTAATAATTGAAATTAAAAACACAATTATGCACTGATTTATTTTATTTTTTTTTTGTTTTGTATTTTTTATATTCCTTCGATATCAACTCGATAAACACAACAAATAATGTCAAAATCGCCATTTTCTATTTGATTGACAATTAATCAGTCAGTCTGCAATCTGACAGCAGTAAATGTGTACAATAAAATATTAGCTTAAAGTTTGCCATATTTCATCAGATCAGATTCAATGCGTTCCAGTTCCATGCCAATGCGATCAGTAAGAAAACCTTCAGCTGAATTTTCAGGTTCGTATTGTAATAAATCCAAAGCTTCTTTGGCCACAGAACGTGCACGTTGTAGCAAAGTCTAAGTAATAAATATAATAAATATAATAAATATTATTTAAATTATAAATAATTTTTAATTATAGTAGACTTACAGCATATTCCTTTTTATCGACATCTCCTTCGGCAAACTGCAGTTCGGTTAGCTCTACAAATGCCAACAAATATTCAAAGAGCGCAATCGCATAGAGCTTGGAAATGCCGGGCACAACAGCGCGACAGACGGGCAACAGTTCGCCACAAAGTTCAACCCGACGTGCTAATAATTTCTTGCAAGGATCATTCAAAGAATTCATTAAAGCTGCAGCACGCAATATGCTTGCAATATTTTGTTTAATATCCAACAGCAGAAAATGATTTGGATGCAATAGCTGCTTGTTGAGTGCCAGTAAATCCTCATAGGCCTGTAGTTCTCCTTTGGCCTCCACTAGAGCGCCGCCAACTTTGGCAAGTAGCTCGTGTACATCTGCTGCAGGCATAATTGCACCACAATCCACATTTATGCAGCGCCAATCTTTATTTGCGTTTAATTGACAAACAGCGTAGCCATCAGTGCAATTTCTACATTTCATGCTGCTCATGTGAGTATTCATTTCTGTAGGATCTTCGCAGCGGGAGCAGGCACATTCCATATGCCGACTGAGACGCAACTGATGTTGTCGCTGACTGGTACCCATCAATGGATTCGTATAAGATGTATGTACAATGGCGCCAGCTTCGAGCGGCACAGCAGCATATAATTTCATATTGAAGTCTTCATCAAGTGCCACAACGGTGTTGGGTACACAGTGATGCGGCAGACTGGCACCACAGACATAGACACCCTTGAGAGTGTCACCATCTCGTGCAGTCAACTCAAAGGCATGACTATCGATGCGTATGCAATGTGCATGCAGTATATCGGATGACAACTGTTGACTGGGCAATGCTTCTATAAGTCCACTTTCGATTAATGGACGTACAACTTGTTCCTCATGCTCTAGCCACATGCCATCCTCATTACGATAGTCATCCAATTTAATTAATTTATCAATCAATGGCTGACAGAGTGGACGCTTTTCAGGATCTTCTAGTAGCAACAATAGCTTCAATAGTGCACATACACTATAGTTTTTAACTAGCAAATCTTTGCTAATCCGACTGCCAGCCCCATTGGCAAAGAATTCACACTCAAAGGCATCATGTTCGCTGCAATCCATGCAGAGTGGAAATACTTGACATTTGCGGCATATAACATATGATTCCTGCATACACTGTGCACATTTAAGCTGTCCGCATTCCCAATGTGGCACTACCAGCAATGGACGTTCATCGAGTAATGTTTCACCCGGTTCAACGGATATATTAACCACCAGATGCCTGCAATATGAAATTATTTATAGTAGTCTAGTCTAGTCTATCTGTAAAAAAGAAAAGTATATTCCAGCAGCACCTGCCAAACTTTTCGTTGTAGGCATCTTGTAACTTTTCACTGTAATCTTGCATGGATTTAATATTTTAATGTGATTACGTGTCCGAACAGAACTAAGATCAAATTTATTTCTATAGTTTTTGCTTTTGTTTATTGCTTTGCACGGTAATGCGCGCACTACGGTTACCTAAAGCGACTGCCGCCGCCACAGACAGCATTTGGTTGGAGTCGCCTTTAATTATAAATATACCCTAGAAAGAGATCTTTGCCGAGATCTCATTGTGATCTCTCTGGCGATCGTTGATCGGCATGCTCGGCAACACGCGTTCGGCTAGTACTAAGTACTTTTACTAAGTGCGTGGCTTATTTATAGTTAGACGCGTAGCGGCATTTTCTTTGCCAACGGCCAAAAGACAACAAGACAACAACAGCAGCAGCAACCATTAACTATACATATTCATTCGCATGGTTCTCTCACTACTCCTCTCTTTTATGTCTTTACATATAATGTTATATATTTTTAAATGTTCTCAATGATAACAATAGATAATTATCACATAATTAATGTTATCGCTGTCGATTAATCGAAGAAAGAAATTGAGAGGAAAAAGAAAAAAAAGACGTTAAAAATTTTGCATTTGATTTTTGTATGCGTTAAAGTTTTATTTAAAATATTTTTCTTTGCCATTTTTCTTTTCATAATTTTTTTTTTTTTTTTTTGTTTCTCTGTTCTTTTCTTTTCTTTTCTTTTCACTCCTGCCATTAATTTGTTTTTTTTTTTTTGTATATTGTATATGTGTGTGTTTGTGTGTGTCTGTTGTGTGTGGCTACTAAGAATTAAACTTATATTGTTTTTAAATTATTATTATCGCTTTTACTTTTACTTTTTTTTCTCTGTCTACAACTTAATGTTTTTTTTTTGTGTTTATTTTCTTTTTTGCTTTTGTATTTTTTATGAGTATGTGTTTGTTTTGTGTGTGTTTGTTGGCATTTGATTTGCCATTAGAACATACATATACATTTTGAAAATGGTAATCATAATAATAATAATAATAGAAGTAATAATAATAATAATAATAATAATAATGATAATCGATCAATCATTCGATCATAATGCCTAATGCATTTTTCATAAATTTTTCATGTTCATAAAAGAATTACATGATGTACATGGATTAGTGTTTAAATCTATGCATATATGTATGTATATGTATATGTATAATTATATGTATGTATGCATTTGTGTACGCACAAACACACACATGTACATCATATTTTATTTGATTCACTTTTACACTTTTTATATTTAATTATTATTATTGTTTAACACTACAGCAGCGCACGCACGTGCATTTTGTATATGTATGTATTTATGTATGCATGTGTGTGTTATATGTATGTCTCTGTATATGTATGTATGTGTATGTGTGTGCGTGCGCACGCGACTTTTATATGTAAACATATATATATATATATATATATGTATATGTATATGTAATTAGTAAAAAATGTTTTTTCTTGTTCTTTTTTTTTGTAATTTTTTTTTTTTTTTTTTGCTTATTTACTGCGTTTGCCATGTGCATGATTAGCACATCTATTGGCCTTTTGTACTCTACGTGCCTTCTTCGACTCTCCCTGCTGCTGTTGTTGCAGCTCCGAAATGTCTTTCAATGTCACAGCCCATGTTGATATTAATGACGATGCTGACGCTGCCGCTGTCGTCGGTGGTGTCACAGTTTCACATTGTTGCTGTTGCTGCTGCTGCTTTGCATTGTTTGCCATCATTTTATTATTGTTATCATTATTATCATCATCATTGACCAAGGTCATTTTCATGGAAACTGGACTCACGATAACGCCGCTACGTTGATGATTGCCATAAAAAAGTTTTGTTGAATATCCACAATTGGCATTTGTTGTTGTTGTTGTTGCATTTGTTGTTTCTATTGTTCTCATTGTTGTTGTGTTTGTTGTTGTTGCTGCTGCTGCTGCTGCTGTTGTTGTTGTTTTTAAATGATTATTTGAATTAGACGGTGTCGCATTGGACGTTGCATTGGACGTAACTGTACCAGAAGCGGCAACAGCAGCAGCAGCAGCAGCAGCAACAACAGTTGCATTAGCATTAACAACAATGTTTGCATCCTTGGTTGCTGCATATTTACGTTTTAGATTTTTGGCAGCCGAATTGATGGCCAACAGCTTAGCTGTGGTAGATTCATCCGGTAAAGCAAACGATTTATTATTTTCAACAGACGTTGCCTGCTCATTATTTTTTATTCCATTTGCATTTGCATTCACCACTGCATCCCGTTCCCGTTCTCTATCCCTATCCCCATCACCATCGGTATCTATATCCATATCTGGATCAATTTCATCATTGATAATAATAATATTCTCCGGATCGACACCTTGATTGAGCAATGCTTGTATATCTTCTTGTGGCAATACGGGTGCCACTTTTTGATTACACGTGCTGCACACCGATGGTATGGCTGGACTCTTTGAGCGCCAGAATTGAAGCTCTGTTTTACACTTGTTAAGTTCCTATGCAAAAGATATATAAATATATTTACATAAAGCTAACTATAACTTGATCTTCTCTCACTTACCTGTAACAATGTAGAAAATTTTCGTGCCATTTCCTCATTCTTTTTATCATTCTCATCCAGACGATTGGCATATTCCAGTGTTTGTTTCTGATGTTCAGCCAACAGATTTTGTTGCTCAGCCAATTGTTTGCTCTGCTCGGCAGCTTTTCGCTTACAGGTGCGAAGATCAGTGCGCAGCACCGATAATTGATTATTGTACATTTTCATGCCCTGCTTTATTTTACGTATACCTTTACGCAAGACCATATGATTCTGAGGTGGTGAGTTACTTGACGAACTGTCTGAGAGATCCGAACTGGCGGCCAATGCAGCTATAGATACAAATGGATAGAGTGAGATAGAGCTAGAGAGAGAGTACTATATGACAATATTAGCAGTTTAAAACACTTACGCCTCTTTGTTGTTGTAGCCAACTGGAAAAAGTCCTTGTTGAAATACGCTAAACCTGGCAATGTGGGCTCAATGCGATCCTTAAAGTACTCCATGGCCATGGTGGAGAGATCGAAGAGTTCATCGGTTACACGATACGGACGCTGTAAACGCGGTGTAATACTTATATAATTCAATATCGAATGAACCTCATCAAGAATCTGCAAAATATATTTATTTATTTTTATTGATTATAATACCAAAAGAATTTGTTTTACTTACGGCACCCGGAAAGAAACAACAATGTCCACGTTCAATATGCTTCCCCATGGACATTTGTAATAGCGACAGACGCATGTAGCATGTCTCAATAATGTCACATTCACAGGCAAGTGGATGATTACGACGTGCTGATTCTCGACGTGGCATGCTTGCCTTGATCGATTGGAATCGATTGAATGTCGTCTTGATCTGCCTGGAGAATGCTGCATTTAACATATTCATGCAAATGTCGTTCATTCGATTTGATACCTGCGCGCATATAAATAAACATATTTGTTCTGTTAATAATACATTTTATTATAATTTTAATTTGAGTTAACAAAACAAAAAAACAAAAACAAAATGTTTGCAAGAAATGGAAAAAAGGAAGCCCGCATTTATTTTGATTTTTTGGGTTTTTTTTTTTTAGAGACCATCTAGAAAATATATCATATTACGTTTAGCTACCTACTAAACCCAGACATGACATATACACATACACACACACACACATACACACACTGAGACGTGTGCACACTCAGGCAAACATACAAACTATGGCCACGAAATCAAATGCATGACAAAAATCAAGAATAAATAGAGATGGACAAACAAAAAACATGCGTGACACGAAAATAAAATGCAAGAAATAAATAAACATTTTTTAAACCTCGCTACTTTAATATAAGTTTATAATTATTTCTATTTACTTATTTATAATTATTTATATTCCCTGTAATTACCACTTTCACAACATTTACTTATTATTCCCAAGATAAATTATAAATAAATCATTAAAAAAAATATTTATATTTTATTATTTATTTATATTTGTTTATATTTATTTATTTATATTTATAAAAATTAGTGTGAAACAAAAAGTCAAGTTAAATGTTTTTCAAGATATTTCCATGATATATTCCAATAGGAATCTTTTTTATGTATAGGCACACAGATATATAAATATTTGAAGAAAAACAGTTTTCTTTATCATTAGTTAAATTCGTTTATCTTCTTATATCTCATATCCTAGGAACAGGAACAGCAGCAGCACGGACACGCACGATTTTCTATGAATTTGCGTCGTGTTATTATCGTGTTCGTGTCAGATATTCTCAACTCTAGACAGCGTCGACTTTTGAGTGGTAAAAATAATAAATATATGTACATTGTATATACATATAACAAGAACAACAACAACAACAACAACAAGTGCATGCAGGTAGTTGAATAACTAGCATCGTGTCTCGCACCGCTTCTCTTTGGCCAAGCATTTCGACCCGACCCACGCGCGCATTCTACATACTACATACTACATTTTGCAAATTGCTTTTTATTGATTAAATAATGAAGCAGTCACAGTTTTTGCCCCTTATTTACTCCCCTCACTGGTCCCGCCCACAATATTACTTTGAAACTTACCAATCTTAAATTGCTGATTTTCTTATAATCCAAATAGCCCAAAGTTTTATTGATCAACTCTGTTGGCAAGTCCAAAAAATTCAAAACGGGTGCTGCGGGTGCAGGCACAGGCACAGTCACAGTCGTTGACGAACAGGATGCAACCTGCTGCTGCTGCGACTGTGGCTGATGCAAGTTAGTGCGACGCACCACGGTGGCGCGTGTGGAGGATGTTGAAGTGTCCTCAAAACCGGCGCCAGCAACGCCACCGCACATTTGGCGCGTTGAGACCATGGCTGATGGCAATGATGATCCGAAATGCCAAAAGATCTATTACTTTTTTGTTCAATTGAAATACTGTAAATATTCAGTATTCGCTTGAATGGACGAATGCTGTATGAATAGTAAAAAACGCTTCGTTAATTGCGGGATTTAATTTCGATTATCGACTAAATGACGAAAAACAATCGATGACAACAGCAGCCAAGCATCGTTCAAAACATGTACCCCCAACCACCTAAACAGCGCAGCACTGTAACTCGTTTAAACGAATGAATTGTATGTGCACAGCACAGTGGAGAAGAGATGAAATTCATAGTAATTTGCTACGCACTTCATCACAAAGGGGAAGGCAATTTTCGTACCCGTTTTATTCAATGGAATTATTGTGTGGTCATTGTTTGCTGTATTTTATTCAATGTGTTTAAGCGTTTAGTGCACAGCACAACACTTTTTAGTTGTATTCGAAACGTTTTCATGGACTTTTAACACAATTTTTATACAAGCACAATTAAAACTACATACACGCAAAAAAAATGGTCGAAGACGTAGGAACCTGAGGCCTAAGTTATCGATTAATAAAAAAAAATTATATATATCGAGCTGGCTCATTTGTTTAGCGTTACCAGACCGCAATACGTGCTAGCAGTGATAGAGTTGGTAACGCTGGCCGTTGTTAATGTGAACATAAACTGTTAACTGGGCAGTAAGTTCTGTTAAGTCAATCTCGCTCAACATGCAGGCTGGAAAAAACAGTAAACGTGCTCAATTTAAATAATTGAACACATTTTGTACATAAATTCTAACAAAATTAAATGGTAATTACGCGAATTATTTGACGCGCCACAATAAAACATGGAATTGAAAATTTCCAAAACGCAGTGAAAGCACGAATATAAAAACGCTATAAGCTTGCGACTGTGTGTGTGCGTGCGTGAATATGAATGTGAGCGAGCGTCTGTCTATGTAGTAGTGAGAGTGAGTGTTGACAAAAATACAACAAAAATCGCAGCAAAATCAAAACAGGAAGTTTCTACGCAAAAAGAAAAAGAATTTACTTGTAATATGTAACTGAAAAGTAGAACATAATTCGAATTGGAAGTTATCAGCGAAGACGCCAGCATAAAAACAGAAACCGCAGTAACAGCTAAAACAACGCGACGACGACGACGCTTGGCCTGTTTGCGGTGTGGGGGCGTTTTCTGAGTAACATTTTGTTGTTGTTGGTGATTTTTTATAAATGTTTGGAGACGCGATGCTTTTAAAATATTATTGAATATCACGTCATATTTTGGCCACGCTTGTGCTATGAGCTCTCACTCTCATTATTCTCTCCTCTCTCTTTCTCTTTGTTATTATTGTTGTCGTTAATAAGAAAACACAAACGCACTCACACACGCATACGCATACGCACACTCATACACATACACACATGTAACTAATGCTTGCAGTGAAATCGAAGACTTGCATTTAAATGTTGATTATTCTCTGTGTTTTGTGTGTGTATGTGTATGTATGTGTGCGCCTATGCGTGTTTGAGTTCGTTTTCATATGTTAATGCTTTTGTTTTTTTTTTCGCTTGACTTTTTTTTATCTTTAAAAAGTTTCGCGCTATCGCCAAACAACAGCAGCCGCTCCCATTCAACATTCTTCTTGCCAAGCGACTACAGACATCAAGCGGAACTGGAGCCGGAGCCATAACGAAGAATAAAAAGAATTACAACAAACACAATAACAATAGCAGCAAAAGCAGAAATTTTATAGCAAAACTGGCGCTGTCTACTGTCTACCTTCGCCCACAATGACAGCCGCTCCACCCGCCCATGATAATGGCGAACAACAGCAGCAGCAAAATGCATTAGTTAGACGCGCCGAAGATGAACGCGAAGATATATTCAAACGTTACGAATTGGGTTTGGATCCCAATAATGTTGTTGACTCCTGGGAAAATCCAACATTTGAGATTTATCACATAACTGATAAGTAAGTTTAAGCGGAGCCATTCCACTATTCTACCAATTCATTTTGATATCAATGATGATGTCAGCTGTTTTATTATGAATGCTGAGTGGCAACACTTTGTAGATAACTATGAAATGTTATGTTGTGTGGCAAGGACTCTCATACTAAAGAAACAGTACTTGATCGATTTCTTAGAGTTGCCAGAAAATACAAAAACAAAACAATAGTAATAATGATTCGTTAAATTTAAAATTTCATCACTGTTTAGAGTATTAATCTTTGTCATATAATAGAACTTGAATTCATTGTTTTTTTTTTTTTTATCATATCATATCATTTAATATCTTATCAAGTTGTAAGATGAAACTGCGCAACATTAACCTTGTATATATTGTCAACTAACTGTTTAATATTTTGTTTATCAAAATCAGATATGGCTTCATGCACGACTCCCGCCTGCCATCGTCGCGCGACTCACAGGAAGTGCAACGGACAAAGATTGAATTAGAGCGTGATAAAAAATGGGTTAAAATGATTCATCATTGGCCACCACCACATGACAAGCTCCATAAACGTGTCTACAAAGGAATACCAGATCGTATGCGTTGGCCAGCCTGGAAACACCTGCTAAACGTTCAAGACTCAATGGATAACAATGTTGGCGTCTATACAAAAATGTTGCAATTGGCCAAAGAAAATGCAACAGAAACGCGACAAATCGATGCCGATGTGAATCGTCAATTTCGTGATAATCTCGCCTATCGGGAACGTTATAGTGTTAAACAATGTTCCCTCTTCAATGTGCTAAATGCGTATAGTATATATAATTCCGAGTTGGGCTATTGTCAGGGCATGGCATGTGTGGCAGGTGTTTTGTTGCTCTATATGCAAGAGGAGGAAGCATTTTGGGCATTGAATAGTCTCATAACAGACAGAAAGTATGGCATGCATGGACTCTTCGTCGAGGGATTTCCAAAATTAACACGTTTCATTGAACATCATGATCGCATTCTATCAAAAATTATGCGTAAATTGCACAAACATTTCATGAAACATAATGTGGATGCTCTACTCTATGCCATTAAATGGTTTTTTGTTGTATTTGTGGAGCGTGTAAGTTAAAGAAATTGTTAAATTAAAAAATTATACAAATTTAATATTATTTATATTTATTTGTGCAGGTGCCTTTTAGTCTGAGTTTACGTGTCTGGGATATCTTTCTGCTGGACGGAGATCGTGTCATTTTGGCCATGGCTGTTACTATACTTCATCTGCATAAAGATGAACTGTTACGTCTGAAAGATATGGACGGAATCCTTGAATATCTGCAAGTGAAACTGCATAAGAATTTTGGTTATAATGATGATGATGCCATTCAAGCATTGGAACGTGTCATGAAAAAATTAAAAGATCTTAAACTTGATGTACCGCCACCGGCAAAATCGAATGAGTTTCCAACACGTCCATTGGGTGTATATGTTGAAGCGGATCGTGACAAGAAGACAGGACGTAGACGCGATTATACAGATACTGAAAAGCAAGTCTTAACCGATGTGATATCAAGGTGGAGAATATACTGTGATTGGAAATTAATCTGATTGCAATTATTAATCTATTATTATTATTATTATTTTCTATTATTTAGGCAAGAACAAAACGCAATTGAAGTACAATCGACAGTTTCCTATGAGACATCTGAGTGTGCTACAGGTGAGCTCAAAGACATTCATTAAATATAATACTTATATAATTCTCACAAACATAAATACTAACACCCGATACCTTAACTAACGCTTGCTTCTACGAATTAATCTAATATCTTAACTATTATATACACTCTTATATATACAAAGAAACTTGATTTATTATATGGTGCAAGCTATTAAATCACAATTTACTGTAAACACAAAACAATTATTACTGTTATCTCTTAAAATTGTTGTACAAAGTTTTGTTTTGTTATTGTTGTTGTATATTTCTTTGTTTTTAGTCTTCCACATGTTTTTTTTTTTTCTCTTTGGCTATTTTCATATACTTTTATATGTATATAATGTATGTATGTATATGTATATGAATATGAATATTGTATTACATAGCATATTTCGCAATCATCTCAGTTGTCGCGTCGTCATCAACGAACTTTAAAATATATAAATTGTACATATTTATATATATCTAAATATATATATTGTATTTAATATTAATATAAAACTAACAAAATTTATAAGCTGAAGACTTTTATGGAATTTATAATTTAGGCTATATAAGCGCTCACTCTCTCTGATTAATTATTGTTGTTGTTGTAAATGAACTTTAATCAACATTTTTTTTTGGCTGCATGTTGGAGGAGGATATATTACATATCGACGAAAGGATGAGAGAAGGTTCTTTGACCCACCCCCGTAAACGGTGATTTTCCCCCGGTTGTTGTGTGCTCTCTAAATTAAATAATATTGTACAAAAATATCTATAGTTATTTATATATACATATATATATATATACATACGTATACTGATTATTAACCAATTGGAGAAATCATATGTATTTATATATATATTTAAAAAAAAAACTAAAAATCAAGCATTATTTAAATCGTGTCACGCTTAAAGTTCATAATATAACATTTTAAGATGTTTTCATCTATATATATTTATATATTTCTCACATGTACGCACACACATAAACACACACACAAAGATACCGATTCACACACGCGCATTGTTTAATATTGTCTGCTTCCATTTGTATCATGCTTTGTGCTGCGTGGGAAATTGGAACTGTCCTACCTTAACTCCCATCAAATCTCATATTGTCTATTTGTGCTGTGCTGTGCGGTGCTGTGTGTCTCTATGTGAAATCCTATAATAAAAGCCTTGCCTTGAAATCTATATAAATACATATAAAATATATATATATATATATATTGTTCATAGGTGACGCGTACTCAATGAAAACTTATCAGAGTATGACTAGTTTAGCCACCTCACCGGCGATTAGCAGCTATTCTCTGTATAGCAATGGTTTTGTTATCACCGGCCCTGAAGATAATCACAGCCAGAGTGTTAATAATCTCAACAATAATGCCTGGCAGCAGCAGCATTCGCTACATCTCACTAATGGTGGGCGTGGCAAGCGTCATAGTTATTGCAGCGATAGCGATAGTCGTAATCTACTTGATCTGGACACAGCGCTGGAGGCGTTACAAAGTCAACAGTTGCATTTGCAGCAACATGAAAGTCATCGAAGAGTATCAATATCGGTCCCAATGCCAGCAATGGTTCCACCACCAAATATATCCCCAGTAGTGGTTGCAGCTCCAGCTGCAGTAACAATTCCAGCTGTATCTCATATTAAAGATCATAGTATACGCATCATTTTACAGAATGGAGGAGGAGATGTTGAGCAGCATGGAAAGTTGACAACAAATGTTTACAAATCGAATGATAAGCATATTGATAATGATAATAATGTTGGTAATAATCATGATGATGATAATTATGATGATGATGACGATGATGCGCTGAGCGTGGAGAATACGCGTCTTTAGTCTGTTTTCTCTACATACATACATACATATATAGATGAATACATATATATGTGTATATACATATAATATGATATGATTATTATATGTGATTATATATGTATGTAAATATATAAGCTTTATTTGTATTTGATTTTGATCTTTAATTTGCCGTTGCTCAAAAGTTACAAAGTTGTTATGCCAATTAATTAAATTAGTAACAAATGAAATTTATGTAAAATTAGCTTTAATTTATGTAAAACATTGGCTATCAAAATAGTTAATCTATATATATATCTATATCTATATCTATATATCTTTATATATATATTATATTTGTTTGTTGTAATAAGACTTGTTCACAGTACTAAGAGAACTTTGTTAACAATTTCACCAATGTTTATATCCCTGCAATGAGCATACACAAAAATGATAAAAAAAAAAATAATATGTTAAATTATTATATTAATACAATATACTGTAAATGTTGCAATGTTTCTCACACATTTTGATATTACATATATACAGATATGTATACTATATATTACTACGTATTTATATATATGTAAATGTATGAGTCAAAGTCGTATATATGATAACTGATAATTCCTAAGATAATGCTATATGATATATACTATATATACATATAATACCAACGATTCCAGCAATACGTACAACGATTTCAATGCACCACAACGCTCTACTCCTTGAAAATCCAAACTAAACTAACTACTTATTGTATTTATTAATAATTCCACAAACTCAACTCAACACACAGAAATACACACTATGATTCCTTTAATTAACTATCAAGTCGTTAAAAATATTCTATATATATATATATATATCTATACCTATACCTATACCTATACACTATATACTATATAGTTTGATTGTGCTATCTACTTATACTCCACTTTTATATGCAACAAAACAATATACAAGTTTCTATTTATGTTTAAGTAATGCATTTATATAATTTCTTGCTACTTAGAATGAAAACATACACACTCACACATATACACACACACAGAAAAACTCTTTAGTTTATGTTTATATTTCAAGTTGAAACCAAATTCAAATTGTAGCTCTAATTTTCTTTAGCAAAAAAAAAATAAAAAATATAATTATATAAAAATATTTATATATATATAAACAAATATTTTAGTTAAATGCCACAAAATAATAATAATATTAATAATAATTATAATAATAATAATAATAAAAAAGAATTATGATTTTTGTACTGAACTTTGTTTTTGTTAGTTATTTTTCTGCTTTTTATTTGATGCATGTTAAACGATTTGCAGCTCCAATTAATTTATTAATTAATAAACAATAAATTATATATTATTTTTGCACAATAAAACATATACAACATAAACATTTCTCAACTAAATTCCAAAACTAAATGTTAAATTCTTTTTCAAAAAAACACAAAAATAATATAAAAACAAAATATGGAAAATGGAAACAACGAAACAATTGGCTAACGAATATGCATCCATATATTATATATATATATATATAATATATATATATTTATATATATAAATATGTATATGTATATGTATATATACGACACTATCTCAATACTGTATAAACAAATTAGTTACGCTTACTGTACCCGAGGATTCGCATTCAATACGAAGTTCGCTTGCAGGTACTTCAGTTGCCTCGCACGGATCATCGGAAACCATGTCACTGGAGGACAATAAGTGAGTGTTCGATGCACATTAATAATTAATAATATTAACAATATTTCTTTATTCTTTACAAGTGTTCATTTAAAGACGGCCAATATGCTGCAGAATTCGACGCCGCAGCGTGAGCTTCTGCTGGGTACCTGACGACAGCTGCCGCCGACGTCGCATGTAACGTCCGCAACGGCAGCAAATTGTAACAATATAATAACAGCAGCAGCAGCGGCATCATCAGTAGAAGCAACAACAACAACAACAACAGGAGCAGAAGGAACAACAAACGCAATAACAATAAACACGGCCACATCCACAACAACGCCACCGCCTGTGCCGCCGCGTTCACCTTTAGCGCTTGGATGACTAGCACTTGGGACAACGACGTTAAGTACGCCGCCTGTAAGAATTAAACGCCGCAACGTTAAACTTTCACCAACATCGTCGTTGTCCAGTGCCTTGCCATAAAAACTAGATATATATATATACATAATTATATATGTATATATATATTTATATGAATACAAAAAACCAAAATCACATTCGTAAATTTTCAGTTCGTGTTCTTCAAAGTTCGGCAAAAAAAAACATAAAAAAACATGATTTCTTTTTAATTTGTTGTACATACATATAAAAAAAAAACAAAATTTGATGAAAAAAATATAAACTCAACTCAAAGTGTGCTTGTAAAGAAACTTTGTGCTCAAGTTTCTAGAGGGACTTTTTAAGATATTTATTTCTTTGTAACTGGGAGCCAAATTTGACAAGGGCCAACTGCCAACTGCTTAAAACTTATTACATACATAAACTTAAAAGCAATCGAGAATTATACGCAAAATGCTAAAAAAAAAGAAACAAAAACAAAACAAAACAAAGTATTTATAGCAAGAGCAACTCGTATTTAATACAAAAAAAAAGAAATGAAGAATAAGAAAAGGGAAAAGAAACTAATTGACAAATATTGCATATTGAATTACAATCGACAAATATAATTATATTATTATTATATAGCTATTATATAGAAATGTTGTACATTGTAATTGTATATACGTATTAATAATACAAACAAAACAAATTAATAAACAAAAGCGTTACGTCCATGAAGAATATTATAAACAAAAAAAAAAAAAAAAATCAAAACAAAAACAACAAAACAAAACAAAAACAGCAACAAGAAAAATAAAATACATGCTACCAAAAATTAGCAATTGATGATTGAAAAACTGATGATATATGATTATGATTATGATGACGATTATGTATAGTTAACTTTATACAACAAATTGCAAGTTTACACTTACATTTTAAGTAATTTAACGAAGAAAGAACAACTATTTATATGTATATTATATTTAGTTTTAGTTTAAGACGCACCCTGAACAAATAGATTAGAAGTTGCGCCAATTATTTTTGTCACCAATTTTGCAAACAAAAAACAAAAACAATTTTTTTGTTTTGTTTTTATTTACTTAATTTATAAAGTTGCGTTTTTTTTTTCAAAGAAATAAAGAAAATTCCGATTTATAATTGATAAATCTGCCATGAATGTTGCATTGTTATTTATTTTTCATAATATTAGACATTGGTTAAATTAACCTACAACAACTATTCATTTTAATTGTTGCTGTATAAGAATATATAAACATATAACTCTTTTTGTACTTTACCAGCTGCAGGGCAAAGTGTATATACCTTTTCCCTGGGCTTAGCAATTACACCTGCCATCTGTCTTCCATGGGGTGGCAGACCATTGGACTCTGTTACCATGTCTACATTTTGACCAAGTCGAATAGTTTCTCTCTCGGGGGTTGTATTTACTGACCAACATTGGTGAAACATCTGCTGCGTCCATACGTTTAATCGATATTATAGCTAAGGGGCGGTTTTCAATTTTTTTTTTTTTATTTTTGTGTTTGGCCAAAACAAACCAACCAACTTCTCGACCATGGGCCAGACAAAGTTTTCAACAATTTCAGTTGGCTGTGGCGCAGCCGTCAGTTCGGCTAAAAGGAGAATACAAAAATAACTAAAAGCAGTTTAAATGAATTTGTTAAGTTTGAGCTTTAGTTGCACTTAGTGCTGAAAATATGGATTTAAGTCTACAGGGATCACAAGTAGGTGTACTAGCTAATTTAGGAAGAGACCGTATTAATATTTTAATAATTTTTTTTCTGCAGATAAATCTTTCGACACGTCAGAAAACGAAGCCAAAGTATACTGCCCGTTCATTGACGACTCTACATAATACTGTGCCACATTTTCGTCCTCGTTCGGCCAACTTTTTGCAACAACGCAGTCGCTCGTCCCCTTTTCTTGGTCGGCCACAATCGGCGGATCCGAAATTCGGACGAAAGTCGAGTGTTTATTTTGGTGAAAAGGAATTGAAGCATAGCAAACACGTGAGTAAAAAAAAAGAGAAAGTGGAAGAGTAAGAGCAATAAGACGGAAAAATACAACTCATAATCGAGGTTGCCTAATAAGTTACAATACTTTTATTCTTTCGCAGCGTCAATTATCTTCCACAGATTTGCTCAAGTCATTGCTGGAAGAGCCCATCAAACGCAGTTGGTTGTACCGCAGTACCTGTAATTCTTCCACCGACGATCAGTCTGATTGCTCTCAGAAATCTCCTCACAGCAGCGAGGGAGAACAATTGGAACGATTTTTGGTCAGCATGCCAGGGTCAAGTTCCAGCAATGACAAACTTAAATCATATACATCCAATTGGTCCTCCAGTCAAACAGGACTGAGTAATGCGGTTTTACTCCAAAGGACTGCCAAACCTGATTTACCAGGAAGAGTTTCGTTTAGTAAGCCGAATATGCACAATGATGTAGACTCCAGTGATTGCGACAATGATAAACAAGAGATACAACGCACCGGTAGCATCTCTGCGCCAGGTCCCTTAGCCCTTCCAAGTTGTAGTTATAGCAATAGTAATGCAAGTGGAACTGCCAATAAATTGGAATCTTCCGATGCTATTTCTCAGAAGAAATCTGTACATTTTGGTGCTCCGGCTTCAGGCAGTGGTAGCGCTGAAGTTCTTGCTGAGACATACGAGTATCCGAAATGTCCATCGGAGAATTGTACTTGTAGCACACGGTCCTCTTCCACGGCTAGTACCAATGAAGCCGCAACTGATATTAAATGCGCTTGTGATGCATCAAGTTGTTGCTATGCTGAGTCTAATTTAAAATTAGAGGAGCTGCCTTTGCCGTTGCCATTGCCTCAAAAATCACCAACGCCTGAACTAAATGTCATTAGGGAGTACAAACAAGCGGTAGGCGTGCCACTGGATCAAATTGTTGCAAAAAGTAAACCCCTTGAGCCGATGAACAATATTGAGTTGCCAAATTATCTAGACAAATATGCGACACAGGCCAAAAATAAACAGAATAATTTATCCGAAAAGAATTTGAGTAGTGGTAACAGTAACAGTAACGGTAACGGTAACAGCAATAATAACAGTCAAAATAACAGTCATAGTAACAGAAATTCTGGACAACGAAACTTTGGAGCAGAAAATAACTTTTTGCCAATAGTTCAAGAAGATCGTCGTCAATTTAGCAACAATAGTTCCGAGACTGTAATCAATAACTATTTAAAAATTGCGTCCACCACACCCCCATTTGTGGGGAAAAAGAAAGAGAATGTTAAGCCAGCTAGTGCAGAGTCAACTTCCCGTAATAACAAACCAAAATTTCTAACAAAGACTTCAACAACTTCCACTAGCGTCAAACTCAGGAAAGCCATAAGTGTCGGTAGCCTTCGTGAGGAGCGTAAACTCAGCGAATATAATCTGGATAAGGTTGATAGTTGGATGAGTATGCAAGAGCAGAAGCAGGCTTTGGCCCAATTTGAGGAATTACATAAACAGGGCGTCGACGAGCTCGACGATAGTGCATCTCAGTTATCATTAAAGTCCAATGAGGAAGATTCAAGAGGATCTACATATGATGAAATTGTATCGGTAATCAAAGAGATTGAGGATGATAAGAAGCGAGGTAAGTTTTTCTATACATGTATAGACATATATTTAAATTTTACAATTATATTTTTCTTTTTCAGACAACTTTGCGGAACGTTTGCCTAGCGAGTTGAACCTGAAGTTAGATTCACGTTCCGAGACTGCTGAAACGGTTAGTCATAACGATGATAGAGTAGCGGAAAGTGGCGATAAATACAAGTAAGTTCCGTTCAAATATATATATATATATATATATTTTTTTTTTATATATTATACATAATCATTTCTAGAGATATATTGGCCTATTTGAATAATGTGGAAAGCAGCTGTGACAAGACTTTGATGGAAACGAGGCGTTCCATTCCGGATAGTAATCGTTCTGAGATTGAGTTTGTAGTAGAACCCGACATTACTGATGAGGTGCCAAAGTAAGTCTTATTATTAAACATGTTTTATATACGTTGCAGATTTGGAAATAAAAATCACTTTCCTTTTTATTAGACTTTCGGAGCTGTTGATGTTGCCGAATCATCAGCTGGCTCGTCGTGTAATTGCGCTTAGTTTAAGAGCTAATGAATTGGCCAATGCTATACATCTATCCAAGGAACATGTACTGCAACTGCGTACGGAGAAACAAAAAGTGCTACGTGCAGAAAAGACGAGTAACGCCAACAGGTTACGGGATCAAAAGAAACACTACGAGGAAGTAGTAACTAGGCATCAAGGATTCATTGAACAATTGCTTAAGGATAAGGGTTCACTATGTGAAAAAGTTGCAGCATTGACGCGTCGATTGGAAAGCCAAAATCAGGCATGGGAACATCGATTAGAGACTGAACTGGCACGGACCAAGGAGACAACTATGGCGGGTGAGAAAATTCGCCGAGAGCGTTGGGTGCGTGAGAACACCAAGAAAATAAAGGTCAGAAAAATAAATCTAAAAATTAGCCGGATATATTTACAACAGTTAATTTTATTTTAATGACAGGAGCTGACAGTCAAGGGCCTGGAGGCGGAAATTAACAAAATGAATTGTAATCATCAGCGTGAAGTGACTGATCTGAAGCGTTCACATCAAATGCAACTTTTGGATGCGCTGGAGGAAGCAAGATTGAAGCATGAACAGATTGAGAATGGCATACGTGAAAGTTGTGCCCAGGATCGCGAGGCTATTATTGAAAAAGAGCGGCATGCCATACGTGAAAGACTCGAACGTCAGTTGGAGGAAGAACAGAAAACTCAAGCGGAATTGAGGCAAAAGTTAGCTGATGATTTTGCAACGGAACGAGAACGTCTGCAGGCTGAAATGCGGCAAAAGGAAAGCGATTTTCAGTCTAAAAGGCTGGAGGCACAACGTGAACAGGATAATGAATTGGAGCAGGCTAAATTCGAGATGCAGGAAAAGATGTCCAAGCAGGAAGAGAAATATCAGAATCGCATTAATACGATTGAACAGCAATATTTGGCTGACTTTGAGCTATGGAAAACGGAATATGAGAATAAATGTAAACTGTCACAAGCAGAAAAAGAGAATGCTATAAGGCAACATTATCGAGCTGAACGTGATCGGCAGTTGGATGAGCTTGTTGTGCGTATGGAAGCGGATGCTTTAAAAAGTGGCGAAGAACATGAACACAAACTAATGTAAGGGGAAATATTCAATAATATTCCATAAAAATTATTATATTTAACATTTTCCCTTAGTCGTGTCAAGGAAAAGTATGAAAAAGATTTGCTGGTGGCGGAAAATGTAGAAAAGTCGTTACGTGAAAAGTTTGCAGAGACGCGTAGCAAACTAGCCGAATCGGATGCTCAGGTGCGTAATTGCCAGGCGGAGGTGCAACAACTGCAGTTAGAGCTGAGTCACAGCAAAAAGATGTGCGGCGATTTCATAAACGAACGAGACAAACTACGGGACAACTTGCATGCTGATATTCAGAATGAGGTCGGAGTGCTCAATGAACGTCATAAACAGGAAATGGAGCAGTTACAGAAGCGGTACATAGCAGTATTAACCAACATTTTCACCAACCAGTCATTGCTTTAATTATTCTTCATTTGAATTTTGTAGGGTACATCAGACCATACAACGACAGGAAGAGACTATTGAGATACTCAAGGGGGATAATGATAATCTACGACAACAATGTCTTAAACTGAATGCAGTTATACGACAGCAACGCAAGGATTATTGCGTTAAATAGTTTGCATAAAAATAATAAATATAATATATAAAAAAAATATATATAAATACATAAATCTATTTTTCTTGAATCTGATATTATTGAAATAATAAAAAATTCTTATCAATCTAACGGTATGTTTAACAATTTTTTAATATTTGTCTCTATGTGACAGTATTCGTTTTTGGGTCGACTCATGGATGAAGTGCTATTGGTTAATCGACCATTGCACATAGGTGCTGACGTGCATATGAATCTTTTTCGGACTCCACATTTTGATGTTGCAACGACAAATTGTCCATCAATCGCCTTAATATATGCACATGGTTGATTAAAAGTTAGCTCTGATTGGGGCGGAAGATAACCCATACGGTTCGTATTTGACACATATGAGAAGTCGTAATTCTCATAGCTG